>JAXLNO010004469.1:0-132500 GCA_038087875.1 Malacoraja senta
CAGGGTTGTGATCTCAAGATTTCTTCCAGTACCTCGTGCTAGTGAAGGTAAGAATAGGAAGATAAAGGATATGGATGCATGGCTGAGGAGTTGGTGCACGGGGCAGGGATACGGATTTCTGGATCATTGGGAACTCTTCCGAGGCAGGGGTGAATTGTATATAAGGGAGGGGTTGCACCTAAACAAGAGTGGGACCAACATCCTGCCGGAAGGTTTGCTCATGCTACACGGGATGGTTTAAACTAGATTGGCAGGAGGGGGTGGAATCACATGCAAGACAAAGGCACAGGAGAGGCTAGAAGTTGGTAAGGAAGGTGGTGTGGAAAAGGTTAATGGACAGAATGGGCAAAACGCCGGAGAGCGAGGAAGCAGGGTTGCTTGAAACTGCACATATTTTAATGCAAGGGGCTTGACGGGTAAGGCAGATGAGCTTGGGGCTTGGATATAGATACGAGCGACTGGACGTCGCAGCCATGACTGAAATCTGTTTAAAGGAGGGGCAGGACTGGCAGCTGAATGTTCCGGGATACGAGAGCTTCATTGGAGACAGGGGTGAGGGAAAAAGGAGGAGGGGGATTTGCATTTTTGTTTCAGGAGGTTGCCATGGCTGTGTTCAGAGGTGCGATTATAAACGGTTCTTCTGGTGAGGATATAAGGGTGAAGCTGAGGCACAAGAAAGGGATGATTCCCTAGTTGGGGGCTGTACTACAGACCGTCGAATAGTCAACTGGAATTAGATGAGCAAATGTGCCGGGAGATTATAGACAGCTGCATGTCATATAAGGTGTTGTTGTCGGGGATTTCAACTTTCCCAACATAGACTGGGAAAATTAGTTGAGGTGCTATTCCTCAAATGTGTTCAGGGGAGTTTTCATTAACTGTATTTAGAGGTCCCAACACGTGAGAGGGCAACGCTGGATCTAGTTTTGTGACATTGTGAAGGGCAAGTTTATTAATGAACTGTGTGTGGAGGAGCCTTTTGGGACGAGTGACCGCAGTTCGATTAGGTTTAAGATAGTTATGGATTGGGATGGAGAGGGTCAATGCTCAACTGGGGTAAGGCCAACTTTGAGGGTATGAGAGAAGGTCTCGCTCAAATTAACTGGAGCATGTTAATTGTGGGGAAAGAAACATCGGCCATGTGGAATGCTTTTAAAGGTGTGCTGAAGAGAGCTCCGGATGTGTACGTCCCCGTTATAGTGAAATGCGGGGTGGAAGATTGCAACCTTCACGTCGTCTACCCTGTTTCGACGAATCTAATCAACCCGGCGTGCACAATCAAATAAGATCAAATAGAACAAGTGGTCCTACAACTTTAGGCTGTCCACGCCATACGCAAGAAGAAGATGAAGAAGGGTGAAATGCAAAGCAGGCAAACCTAAGGAAGCTTAGCTGGCGAGGGAAATTGAGGGTTCGGTGCGGGGCCCATGACTTGTAATCATCTAAATCGATGATTTTGATTAGAATGTGCATGCCAAATTATAAAGCTTACAGATAATACATAAGTGGGTGGTATTACAGATAGTGCAGATGGTTGACAAAAGTTGCAGTAGTTTATTTTAATCGTTTGGCCAGGTGGGCTGAGGACTGGTTGATGGAATGTAAGTACATGAGCAAGACATATCAGTGAATGGTAGGCTTCTGGAAAACGTTGTAAAGACGACACATCTATGAGTCAATTGACATAGTTCCTTGAAGGTGGCGTCACATGCCGATGCTGTGGTCAATAAGCCTTTTGGCATATTGGCCTTCATTAGTCAGAGTATTGAGTATAATCGTTGGTAGGGTGATGCTGCAGTGTATAATCCTTGGGAGGGTGATAAGACGTTGACGAAGCGGTATTTAGAATATTGTATTCCGTTCTGGGCATCATGTAATAGGAAACATGTTGTCAATTTGGAAAGGATGCAGAAAAGAAAGACGGGGATGTTACCATGACTCGAAGTCTGAGCTGAGGGGGAGTTTGAGTCGGCAGGGAGTTTATTTCCTGGAGCGCAAGGATGAGGGTGTGATCCTATAGAGGTGTATAAAATAATGAGATGTATAGATCAGGGAGACTGAAAAAATCATGTGCTGTGTAGGAGAATGAAGAACCAGAGGGCATAGGTGTGAGATGAAGTGCGAAATATTATATAGGAATCTGAGGGGTAGGTTCATCACACAAAGAGTGGTGGATGTATGGAACGAGCTGTCGGAGTAGGCAGTTGAGGCAGGGTCTGTCGCAACGTTTAAGAAGCAATTAGACTGGCACATTGATAGGGCAGGTTTGGAGGGCTTTTGGCCAAACGCAGGCAAGAAGTACTAGTGTAAATTGGACATGTTGTTTGGTACGGCCAAGTTGGGCCGAGGGATCTGTTTCAAGCTTCAATTACTCCATGACTTTATGTACCACATATCCGATTTGTTTGATAACCTTGCAAAAGTAGTCTTCCGTGTACCTCGATGCATGTGACAATCACGAACTTCAACTTAAACATAAACACTCTCTGAGACGGTTATTCAGTCTTGCGCTTGCCTTGCCTTCAATGCCTTTCCTACATTTCCCTGCCTTGCTTGCCAGAGACGCCTTGCCTTGACTTCAATGCCTTGCTTTGCCTTCAACGACTTGCCTTGTCTTGCATTCCGTCAATGCCTTGTCTTTCTTTCAATGCATTGCCTTGCCTTCAACACCATGCCTTGCTTTGCCTTGTCTTCACCGCCTCGCTTGCCTTGCCTTCAATGGCTTGCTTTCACTTCCTTGCATTGCTTGCCTAAAACAACTTGCCTTGGCGTAAATGCCTTGCTATGCGTTGCCTCGCCTTGCGTTCAACGCCTTGCCTTGCCTTCAAATCCTTGACGTGCCTTGACTCAAATGCCTTGCCATCCATGGTTTGCTTTGCATTGCCTTCAATGTCTTCCTTGTCCTTGTTTCAATGCCCTGCCTTACGCTGCCTTCAATGTCTAAGCGTGCCTTGCCTTCAATGCCTAGACTGGCCTTAAATGAATTCAAGGCAAGGCATTGAAGGCACAAATAAGCAAAGAAACGCATTGAATGAAAGGCAAGGTAAGGTATTTAAGGCAGCACAAGACAAGACATGGCATTGCAGGGGATGCAAGATATGTCATTGAATGCAAGGCAAGGCATGGAAGGAAAGGCTAGTCAAGGCATTCAAGGGAAGAACAGGCATTGAAGGCAAGGCAAGGAAAGGCACTGAAAGCAAGGCAAGCCACGTGGCAAGGTAAGGCAAGTCAAGAAAATCAAGGCAAGGCAAGGGATTGACGGCAAGTCAATGACTTACATTCAATGCTGTGCCTTGCCGTGCTTTCAATATCTTGTCTTGCCATGTCTTCAACAAATTGCAGTGCCTTGTCCTGCCTTCAATGCATTGCCTTGCCTTCCCTTACCTTACCTGCAATGCCTTGCCTTGCCAAAAATGCATTGCTCTTCCTTGCATTCAATTCCTTGCTTTCAATATTTTGCCTTGACTTGCACCCAAATCCTTGCCTTACCTTATGTTACCTGTGTGTGCGGACGTGACGTCGAAGGACGAGACGCCGAAGCAAAGAATTGGAAGATAAATAACCGAATGGAAACGAAGCCTAAACGCCAAATAACCGAAGGCGTACGAAGCCGAAAAGACAACCAACCGAAAGACTGGGACTCCTAAGAGCAAACTAACCGAAAGGGCGGGTCGCCTAAAAGCCAACTAACCGAAAGGCTGCGTCGTCTGAAAGCAAACTCACCGAATGATCGCTCTGCCGAAACGCCACCTACCGGAAAGGCTGCGTCGCTTACAATCCAACGAACCGAATGCCGATCAACAAAAAGTCAAATAACGGACACGACGTTGCCGGGGCGTGACTTGTCAGCGATTGGTCCAGACCCCGCATCCATCACATTACTGGTCGGTGGACACGGGAGGGTGGGGATCATTTTCCCACACAAGCCATTGGTGGCTGGGCAATCATTTGTTTTATGGGCCATTTTGTTTTATGGGAAGGAAGTAGGAGAGAAATGGTGGATATTTAAAGATGAAATTTTAAGAGTACAGAATCTTTATGTCCCTGTTCGGTTGAAAGGAAAGAGTAATAATTGGAAAGAGCCATGTTTTTCAAGGGAAAATGGACACGGTTCGGAAAAAGAGAGAGATCTACAATAATAATAGGCATCATGGAGTAAATGAGGTGCTTGAGGTGTATAAAGAATGCAAAAAGAATCTTAAGAAATAAATTAGCAAAGTTAAAATAATATATGAGGTTACTTTGGCAAGGAAGGTCAAAGTAAATCCAAAGTTTCTACAGCTATTTTAACAGCAAAAGGATAACGAGGGATAAAATTGATCCATTAGTGAGTCAGAGTGGACAGCTAACTGCAGAGCCGAAAGAGGTGGGGGAGATATTGAACAATTTATTTTCTTCGGTATTCACCAAGGAGAAGGATATTGAAATATGTGAGGTAAGGGAAACAAGTAGAGTACCTATGGTAACTATGAGGATCAAAGAAGAGGAAGTACTGACACGTTTGAAAAATATAGAAGTGGATAAGTCTCCAGTTCCTGACAGGATATTCCCTAGGATATTGAGGGAAGTTAGTGTAGAAATAGCAGGGGCTATTGGCGTACTGCGCATAGATACATAGATACATAGAAAATAGGTGCAGGAGAAGGCCATTCGGCCCTTCGAGCCTGCACCGCCATTCAATATGATCATGGCTGATCATCCAACTCAGTATCCCGTACCTGCCTTCTCTCCATACCCCCTGACCCCTTAAGCCACAAGGGCCACATCTAACTCCCTCTTAAGTTGTTCCCTTGTTGAAAAAGGGTTCTAAGAGTAAACCTAGCAATTATAGACCTGTTAGTTTGACGTCAGTGGTGGGCAAATTAATGGAAAGGATACTTAGAGATATATATATATATATATATATAATCAACTGGATAAACAGGGTCTGATTAGGAACAGTCAACTTGGATTTGTGCCTGGAAGGTCATGTTTGAGTAAACTTCTTGAAATTTTTGAAGAGGTTACTAGGGAAATTGATGAGGGTAAAGCGGTGGATGTGATCTATATGGACTTCAGTAAGGCCTTTGACAAGGTTCCACAGGGAAGGTTGGTTAAGAAGGTGCAATTGTTGGGTAATAATTGTTGAGTAGCAAAATGGATTTAACAGTGACTGAATGTGAGATACCAGAGAGTAATGGTGGATAACTGTTTGTCAGGTTAGAGGCCGGTGAATAGTGGGGTGCCTCATAGATCTATGTTGGGTCCACTGTTGTTTGTCATATACAACAATGATCTGGATGATGGTGTGGTAATTTGGATTAGTAAGTATGCAGATGATACTAAGATAGGTGGTGTTGTGGATAATGAAGAAGATTTTATAAGTCTACAGAGAGATTTAGGCCATTTGAAATAGTGGGCTGAAAGATGGCAGATGGAGTTTAATGCTGATAAGTGTGAGGTACTACATCTTGGCAGGACAAATCCAAATAGGATGTACATGGTAAATGGTGAATAATTGAGGAATGCAGTTGAACAGATGGATCTAGGAATAACTGTGCATGGTTCGATGAAGGTGGAATGTCATGTATGCAGGGTGGTAAAGCTTTTGGTGTGCTGGCCTTTATAAATCAGAGCCTTGAGTATAGAAGTTGGGAAGAAATGTTAAAATTGTACAAGGCATTTGTGAGGCCAATTCTGGAGTATGGTGTACAATTTTGGTCGCCAGATTATAAGAAAGATGTCAACAAAATAGAGAGCGTACAGAGAAGATTTACTAGAATTCTGCCTGGGTTTCAACACCTATGTTACAGAGAAAGGTTGAACAAGATAATATTTATTCTTTGGAGCGCAGAAGGTTAAGGGGGGACTTGATGGAGGTCTTTAACATTATGAGAGGGATAGACAGAGTTGACGTGGATAAGCTTTTTCCATTGAGAGTAGGGACGATTCAAACAAGAGGACATGATTTGGGAATTAAGGGACTAAAGTTTAGGGGTAACATGAGGGCGAACTTCTTTACTCAGGGAGTGGTAGCTGTATGGAATGAACTTCCAGTCGATGTGGTGGAGGCATGTTCAGTTTTATCATTTAAAACTAAATTGGATAGATATATGGACGGGAAAGGAATGGAGGGTTATGGTCTGAGTGCAGGTAGATGGGACTCGGTGAGAGTAAGTGTTCGGCACGGACTAGAAATACCGAGATGGCCTGTTTCCGTGCTGTAATTGTTATATGGTTATATGGTTATCTGAACCCAAGCATCAAGTTGTAAGCGGCCAAAGGTGCGCATTCCTCGGGACAGCCCACACTCTCCCACGGCCACGGCCGCCCTCCGCCTCGATTCCCCCGTGTGGCCGCGCTGTGGCGGACTGTGGGTCGGGTGGAGCGGAGGTGTGGGACAGGATGTTCGTTCTGCCCACCCACAATCAGTGACCGCGATGCACCTCCATTGTGCCCCAACCCCACAATAGGGTGATTACCCCCCTCCGACCCCGGACCCTGACAACCACAGCGCGTGAATCACCCTCACCCCGGCCGCGGGGACAGACGGCTCGGGGCATAGTAAATCGCTTTTAAAACATGGGGGGACAAACACATTCCCTGGCGGGCAGATGACAAGTATGCATGACATCGACAATGTTTATCTCTTCCCACTCTCCCCTTAACAACAAAAAGCACATGTCATTTATTACCGTCTCATTGCCTGCGGAACGCACGCAACCTCCCACGCACAAAACACCAGATAACCTGTAAACTGTTTTAACCGACGATGGACACAAAAAGCTGGAGTAACTCAGCGGAGCAGGCAGCATCTCTGGAGAGAAGGAATGGATGACCTTTCGGGTCGAGAATATTCCTCAGACCTGCAGACAGAGTATGATGAGTCTCGCCCGAAACGCCACCCATTCCTTCTCTCCAGAGATTCTGCCTGTCCCACTTAGTCACTCCAGCTTGTTGTGTCTATCTTTGGTGTGACTACACTTATGCGGAGCGGGTATGGAAGTTGAGAAAACTGGCACTTACAGCGGACCGTGTGAAAGGACAGCACCTACCAAAAATTAAGGGAACATGAAACCAGCTGCCGCAAGCGCTTCCCACAGGACGGGGTTTTAACTCGGCATTAAAAATCTACAAATAATTACATTGATTTAAAAACAAAAATCTATTGTCTATTGTCTATTGTCTATTGTCTAAAATGTTACATGTATAAATAGTTCTTATTTTCGCGAACCTGGTTAATTATTGGTGGGATTATTTCCCTGTCCTAATTATGCCTTTGAATTAGCCGGCGGTCACATCCATCCCATCCCTCCCTCGCAAAAATGTGAGATTTCATTACATAGAAACATAGAAAATAGAAACATAGAAAATAGGTGCAGGAGGAGACCATTCGGCCTTCGAGCCAGCACCGCCATTCATTGTGATCATGGATGATCGTTCTATGTCAAGAACCCGTACCTGCCTTCTCCCCATATCCCTTGATTCCACTAGCCCCTAGAGCTCTATCTAACTCTCACTTAAATCAATCCAGTGACTTGGCCTACACTGCCCTCTGTGGCAGGGAATTCCATAAATTCAGAACCCTCACCTCAGTCTTAAATGACCTCCCCTTTATTTTAAGAATGTTGTCCCTGGTTCTGGACTCGCCCAACATTGGGAACATTTTTCCTGCATCTAGCTTGGACAGTCCTTTTATAATTTTATATGTATCTAAAAGATATCCCCTCATCCTTCTAAACTCCAGTGAATACAAGTCTAGTCTTTTCAATCTTACCTCATGTGACAGTCTCGCAATCCCAGGGATCAATTTCGTGAACCTACGCTGCACTGCCTCAATCACAAGGATGTCCTTCCTCAAATTAGGAGACCAAAACTGTACACAATACTCCAGATGTGGTCTCACCAGAGCCCTATACAACTGCAGAAGAACCTCTTTACACCTATACTGAAATCCTCTTGTTATGAAGGCCAACATTCCATTAGATTTATTCACTGCCTGCTGTACCTGTAAGCAAACTTTCAGTGACCGATGTACAAGGACGCCCAGGTCTCGCTGCAACTCCCCGCTTATCTTTTTTATTTTTATTTTATTTTTTTAAATTTGTATTTATTAGAAGTACATTACATTACAACCACATACATTAGTACTCGTCATTTATATCTTCTTACAATTAATGTACTCCATTTATGTTTTACACTAGAAAAGGAAAAGATTGAAAGAAAGAAGAAAGTGAAGGAAAAAGTGAAAGTGTAGGGAATGTGACAACAAAAAAGGACGAAGACCCTATAAGAGCAAAATTAAAAACAAAAGAAAAAGAGTTAAGAAATAGACCCTAGGAAAGAAAGAGAAAGAGAAAGAGGAAAAAGAGAGAAACAAATATTTTTATGAGCATTACGTAAATGGGACATACCAACTCTTCAACTATCATCCCCCCTTACCTGACCTCAATTTTTTTTTAAAGTACTTTTGCACCCTATGTTTGTAATAATTCTATAAATGCAGACCACGTCAGGTGGAAGTGATCTGGTTTACCTGCTAGGAGGAGTCTTATCTCTTCTAGGTGTAATGTTTCAAACATATTTGAAATCCACATATTTATAGTTGGTATTGGAGCCTTCTTCCAAAATTTTAGAATTAGCTTTTTTCCAGTTATTAACCCATAGTCCATTAGTTTCTTTTGAAACACATTTAGTTCTGGACCATCTTCCCTTATACCGAAGATAATCCATTCTGCTTTGGGTATCAGTCTTGTTTTAAATAACTTTGTAAAGATTTCAAAAATTTCATTCCAAATTTTTTGAATTTTTGTACAGAAAACGAATGAGTGCGCTATAGTAGCTTCTTGGGATTGACATTTATCACAAATAGATGATACATTTAGGAAAATTTTATGAATTTTAGTTTTCGAATAATATAATCTATGTAAAATTTTAAATTGTATTAAAGTGTGTCTTACATTAATCGAGCATTTATGCACGTTTAATAAGTATTCATTCCAACTTTCCTTTGAAATGTTAATAGCTGACTCTTGTTCCCAGTCTCTTCTGATACCCTCCGTAGATGGTATTTGTACATTTAAGATAATATTATACAAATATGATATTAAGTTTGCTGATTCCGCTTTTATCTGCATTGCCTCGTCCAATATATCTACTGGGTTATTATAATGATCTTTTGTATGTTTTTTCAAATAGTCGCATATTTGAAAATATTAAAAATATTGATTATTTCCGAGTTTATATTTTATTTGTAATTGTTGAAATGAAAGTAATTTTCCAGTTTCATACAAGTCACCAAGCGTTTTAATTCCTAGTCTATCCCATTGTGTATAAGCGTTATCTATAATAGAAGGATTAACCGAAGGGTTATTGACTATAGGTAATAACAGTGATAAATTTCTTAATTTTAAATTTTGTTTTATTTGTTTCCAAATTCGGATTGTACTGTGAATAATTGGGTTCTTATTATAATTTATGTTATTCAATTTCATTGGAGAAAGGAGGATCGCTCCAATGTTTCCAGAGGATCAATCCTCTTTCTCCATTACAATCCAGTCCACTTGCTGGGCGGAGTTATCCATCAGTTGAATCATATTTTTAATATTTACTGACCAATAATAATACATAAAATTAGGTAGTGCTAACCCCCCTAATACTTTAGGTTTATTCAGATGAGTTTTTTGTATTCTATGTGATTTATAGTCCCATATAAAATTAGTGATATCTGAGTCGAGTTTTTTCAAAAACTTCTTTGGTAAGTATATAGGAATTGATTGAAATAGGTATAAAATTTGTGGTAAAAAGATCATTTTTATTGCGTTTATTCGGCCTATTAAAGAATCGGGAGCGTTTTCCAGAATTTAATTCGTGTGTTTAATTTATCTAACTTAACCCCATTCAGATAATAATCTGCCCCCTTGTTTTTGCAGCCAAAGTGGATAAACTCACATTTATACTGCATCTGCCACGCATCTGCCCACTCACTCAACCTGTCCAGGTCATCCTGGAAACTCATAACCTCCTCTTCACAGCTCACACTGCCACCCAGCTTTGTGTCATCCGCAAACTTGCGTGTCATGCTCCTAATTCCCTCTTCGAAATCATTAATATATATGGTAAACAGTTGCTGCCCCAACACCGGTCCTTGGGGCACTCCACTCGCCACTGCCTGCCATTCTGTCAAACAGTAGGACCCGTTCACTCCTACTGTTTGCTTCCGGTCTGCCAACCAATATTCTATCCATGTCAACACCCAACCCCAATACCATGTGCTCTAATTTTAGTCACCAGTCTCCCGTGCGGGACCTTATCAAGGGTTTCTGAAAGTCAGATACACTAATCCACTGGCACCCCTTCATCCATTTTATTTGTCACATCCTCCAAAAATTCCAGAAATTTAGCCAAGCATGATTTCCCTTTCATAAATCCATGTTGACTTGGACTAATCATTTTACTGCTATCCAAATGCCCCATTATTACCTCTTTAATAATTGACTCCAGCATCTTTCCTACCACCGAAGTCAGGCTAACTGGTCTGTAATTCCCCGCTTTCACTGTCGCTCCTTTCTTGAAAAGTGGGATAACATTAACTATCCTCCAATCCACAGGAACTGATCCTGAATCTATTGAACATTGGAAAATGATCACCTATGCGTCCACTATTTCTACAGCCACCTCCCCGAGGACCCTGGGACGCAGACCATCAGGTCCAGGGAATTTATCATCCTTCAGTCCCTTTAGCCTACACAACACTATTTCTCACCTAATGAGTTTTTTTTCAGTTCCCCTACCGCCTTAGACCCCCTGTCCTCCAGTACATCTGGGAGAATGTTTGTGTCTTCCTTAGTGAAGACAGATCCGTAGTACCAATTCAACTCTTCAGCCATTTCCTTGTTGCCCATAATTATTTCACCCGTGTCTGCCTTCAAGGGACCCACATTTGACTTTGCTACTCTTTTTCCCTTAACATATTTAAAGACGCTTTTACTCTCATTCTTTACATTCCTGGCCAGCTTCACTTCGTACGTCATCTTTTCAGCCCGTATTGCCCGTTTTGTTTCCTTCTGTTGTCCTATGAAAGTGTCCCAATCCTCTGGCTTCCGGCTACTCTTTGTTGTGTTATACATCTTTTCTTTCCGTTTTAGTCTATCCCTAATTTCTCTTGTCAGCCACGCTTGCCTCCTACTCCCCTTAGAATATTTCTTCCTTTTAGGAATGAAATTATCGTGCGTCTTCCGGATTATGCCCAGAAATTCCTGCCATTGCTGTTCCTCCGTCATTCCTGCTAGGATCCCTTTCCAGTCTACCATGCCCAGCTCCATTCTCATGCCATCATTGTCCCCTTTGTTCAACTGCATCACTGACAGTTCCGATTTAACGTTCTCCTTCTCAAATCGCAGATTAAAACTAATCATATTATGATCACTACCTCCAAGCGGTTCCTTTACCTCGTGTTCTCTTATCATATCTGGTTCATTGGACAACACTATGTCCAGAATTGCCATTTCTCTGGTCGGCTCCATTACGAGCACACTTGGATGAATAGATGCAAGCGGCATGTAAAGCGTCTCTTCCTTGCGCCCAATACATGAAGCCGATGAAAAAAGACAACAGTCACACCAAAGATATACATAAAATGCTGGAGCGACTCAGTGGGACAGGGAGCATCTCTGGAGAAAAGGAATGGATGGTATTTCGGGTCGAGACTCTTCAGACACAGTCTTCAGGTCTGAAGAATCATCTGGACCCGAATGTTCACCCATTACTGTCTGTTCTGCTGAGTTACTCCAGCTTTTTGTGTCCATCTTCAGTTAAAACAATTTACAGATTATCAGGTGTTTTGTGCGTGTGAGCTTGTGTGCGTTCCGCAGGCAAACAGACGGTAATAAATAAAACGTGCTTCTTGATTTCATGGGGCGGAGTGGGCGGAGATAACATTGCTCGTTCTCATGCACACTTTTCATCGGCCCGCCAGTGAATGTGTTTGTGTCCCCATGATTTAAAGCGATTTACTATGCGCCGAGCCGTCTGTCCCCGCGGCCGGGGTGGGGGTGAATCACACGGTGTGTGTGCCAGGGTGCGGGTGTCGGAGGGGGGGGGGAATCACCCTGCCGTGGAAGTTGGTGTCCGATGGCGTGGCACCGCGGTCAGTGACTCTGGGTCCCGCCAGCCTGTGCTGAAGAGAGCTCAGGATGTGTACGTCCCCGCTACAGTGAAATGCGGTGTGGAAGATTGCAACCTTCACGTGGTCCGCCCTATTTTGACGAATGCAATCAAACCGGTGTGCACAATCAAATAAGATCAAATAGAACACGTTGTCCTACATCTTTAGGTTGTTAACGTCATACGCAAGAAAAAGAAGAAGAGTGAAATGCAAAGCAGGCAAACCTAAGGAATCTTTGCTGACGATTGAAATTGAGACGTTAGTCAAAAAGAAGGATGCATGGGACAGGTATAGGCAGATTGGAGCAGCTGCATCCCTGGAGGAGTTTCGCGAGTTAAGGAGCAAATTCTAAAAGGAGATCAGATTGGCAAGAAGCGGTCTCGAGATACCTCTGGCACGTAGCATAAAAGACAATAACAACATATTTTATAAATACATTAGGGGAGAAGGTAACTAGAGAGAGAGTGGGACGTCTCAGGAATAAAAGCGGTCATCGTTGTGTGGAGCCACAAGAGATTGGCAAGGTTCTCAATTAGTATTTCTCCTCAGTAGTTACCGAGGAAAAAGACAGTAGGACGGAGGAAATTGGAGCAGTAACTGGAAGTGTCACGAGAGAGGTCGGGATTACCGTCGATGACGTACTGAAGGTACTGTCGTGTTTGAAGGTAGCAAAATCTCCGAGCACTGACCGGATATATCTGAGGACACTGCGGGAAACTAGAGGGGGAATTGCGGGAGTCCTGGTTGAAATTTATGAGTCGTCTTAAATACAGGAGTGGTGCCAGACGATTGGAGGGTGGCAAATGTTGTGCTTTTTTCATGAAGGGCTGTACGTAAAATGTTTGAAACTATAGATGGTAAGTTACTGGAGCGTATCTGAGGGTAAGAATTTGGATAGGCAAGGGCTGATTTGGGACAGTCAGCCTGGTTGTGTACGTGGGAGGTGGAGTCTCACAAATGTGATCGTTTTTTTGAAGACGTGAGCAAAAAGGTTGAGGAAGGCAGAGCTGCTGATTTTGTGTACATGGAGTTTAGTAAGGCGTTCGACAAGGTGCCGCATGGTAGGCTGCACTGGAAATTTAGATGGGATCCAAGGAGAGATAGTTGAATGGATAGCAAATTGGCTCCAAGGAACGAAACAGAGGGTGATGGTGGAAGGTTGCTTCTCAGAATGGAGGCCTGTAAATAGTGGTGTGCCACAGGGTTCGGTGCTGGCCCTTTACTGTTTTTGATCTACATCAATGATTTGGATGAGAACATGCAATGCAAGGTTAGCAGGTTTGCTGATGATACAAATGTTAGTGGTTTTGCAGATGTTGAAGATGGTTGTGAACGATTGCAGCAGGATCTGGAACGATTGGTGGACGGTTGGCTGGTTGAAGGAACATAAAACAGAGATGTGTGTGGTGTTGCATTTTGGGAAGTTGGACAAGGGCACGACCTGCACAGTAGTGCCGTAGTGCAGAGGGATCTAGGAGTACAAGATCATGTTTCCAGGAAGGTCGAGTCGCAGGTAGGTATGGTGGTCAAAAAGGCTTTTGGCAATTTGACCTTCATCACACAGAGTATTGAGTATAGAAGTTGGGAGGTCATGTTACAGTTTCGTAAGACGTTGGTGAGACGGTATTTAGAAAATTGTGTTCAGTTCTGGCACCATGTTAAAGGAAATATATTGTCAAATTCGAGAGGGTTCAGAAAAGATTTATGATGATGATGCTACGGACTAGAGGGTGTGAGCTACAGTGAGAGATTGAGAAGGCTGGATCTCTATTCCATGGAGCGTTGGAGGATGAGGGAATATCTTATATAGGTACACAACATCATAACATCTATGTCTATGTTTCTATAAATAGTTCGGGTAGATGCACAGATTATTTTACCCAGAGTAGGGTAATCGAGGTCCAGAGGACATAGGTCAAGGTGAAGAGGAAAAAAATAATAGAAATCCGAGGGGTACCTTTTTCACACAGAGGGTGGTGGGTGTATGGAACATGCTGCCAGATGAGCTAGTTGAGGCTGGGATTATCGCATCGTTTAAGAAACAGTTGGACAGGGTCATGGATATGACAAGTTTGGAGGGTTATGGACCAAGCGCAGGCAAGTGGGAGAAGGGTAGATGGGACATTGTTGGCCGTTGTGGGCGAGTTTGGCCAATGCGCCTCTTTCCTCACTGTATTAATCTATGACTATATGACTCTAGTGATTCTTGATTATCTCTACATATGACTCCACTTTCTCTGAGTTCACCTTCTTCAGAACCCTGGGGTGCCGTCTAACTGGTCAAGGTGACATCCACATTCAGACCTTTCGGTATTCCTAGCACCTTCTCCTTAGTAATCGCTATTCCTACCCTTGACTCTCTAGGATTGCGGGTACACTGCTGGTGTCCTCCACAGTGAAGACTGATGCAAAAAATGCATTCAATTCCTCTGCCATTTGTTGACTTTACGTTATCACTTCTCCTGCATTATTCACTAGCGGCCCAACGCATGCTTTTGACCCTTTTTTCTATTTATATCTTCGTCGAAACTCTTGCTATCCTCTTTTATATTATTGGCTGGCTTACATCCGTACTTCTTTTCTCTCCGTATTGTCTTTTTAGTCTCCTTTTGCTGTTCTTTAAATATCATTCCAATCGTCTGGCTTCCCACTAATCTTTGCAATGTCATATTCCATCTCTTTTGTTTTTATGTTTCATTGATCTCCCTTGTCAGCCATGGGCGTATTATTCTCCCCCTGCACTTTCCGAATTAACCGCAGTAATTCATGCCATTTCTGCGAAATTCATGCCATTTCTACGAAAGCCAATTTCCAGTCAATCTTTGCCAGCTCCTCGTGCCTCGGTAGTCCCCTTTGCAGTAATACTGACACATCCGATTTGTCCTTCTCCCTTGCAAGTTGTCGGTTAAATCAACTCAATTAGTGGTCACTACGCTCGAATGGTTCCTTAACTTCAAGTGCTCATATTAAATTTGGTTTAAATCTAGAATTGTCATTCGTGGTACGCTCCACTGCAAGCTGCTGTGAGAAACTCTCGGAGGCACCACAAATTATCTCTCTTGGGGTCCTGAGCCAGCCTGCCTTTCTTCACTGGTGCTTGTATCTACGGAGTGTATCTGTTCTCTCCGTAACCTGCGGGGATTTCTCTGGGATATCCGGTTTCCTCCCCTACTGAAGACGTTTGATGTATATTGGCTTGGTATAATTGTAAATTGTCCCCAATGTGTGTAGGTTTGGGGATCGCTGGTTGGTGTAATGTAAGTACATGGGCAAGGCATATCAATGAATGGTAGCGTTCTGCAAAACGTTCTAAAGGGGACACATCTATGAGTGCATGGACATAGTTCCTTGAAGGTGGCGTCATGTGCCGATGCGGTGGTCAATAAGCCTTTTGACATATTGGCCTTCGTTAGAGTATTGAGTATAATCGTTGGGAGGGTGATGATGCAGTTGTATAAGACGTTGGCGAAGCGGTATTTTGAATATTGTTTTCAGTTCTGGGCACCATGTAATAGGAAATATGTTGTCAATTTGGAAAGGATGCAGAAAAAGACGGGATTGTTACCATGACTCGAGGTCTGAGCTGAAGGGGAGTTTGAGCCGGCTGGGAGTTTAATCCCTGGAGCGCTAGGACGAGGGGGTGATTCTATAGAGGTGTAAAAATTAAGGAGATGAATACATCAGGTAGAAAGAACAAATCATGCCCAAAGTAGGGGAATGAGGAACCAGAGGGCATAGGTGTGAGGTGAAATGAGAAATATTTTATAGGAACCTGAGGGGTAGGTTTATCACACAAAGAGTGGTGGATGTACGGAATGAGCGGCCGGAGGAGGCAGTTGAGGCAGGGTCTGTCCCAACGTTTAAGAAGCAATTAGATTGGCACATGTATAGGACAGGTTTGGAGGGCTTTGGAACAAACGCAGGCAAGTAGAACTAGTGCAAGTTGGACATGTTGTTTGGTACGGCTAAGTTGGGACGTTGGGTCTGTTTCAAGCTTCAATTGCCCCATGACTATGTACCACATTCCTGATTTGTTTGATAACCTTGCAAAAAGAGGCTTTCGTGTACCTCGATGCATGTGACAATCACGAACTTAAGAAACATAGAAAATAGGTGCAGGAGGAGGCCATTCGGCCCTTCTAGCCAGCATCGCCATTCATTGTGATCATGGCTAATCTTACCCTATCAATAACCCGTGCCTGCCTTGTCCCCATATCCATTAACTCCACTAGCCCCTTGAGCTCTATCTAATTCTCTCTTAAATCCACCCAGTGGCTTGGCCTCCACTTCCCTCTGTGGCAAGGAATTCCATAATTCCATAATTCCCGTGCGGGAACGTATCAAAGGCTTTCTGAAAGTCTACATACAGTACATCCACTGGCTCCCCTTCATCCATTTTACTTGTCACATCCTCAAAAAATTGCAGAAGATTAGTCAAGCATGATTTTCCTTTCATATATCCATGCTGACTTGAACTAATCCTTTTACTGCTCTCGAAGTGCTCCATTATTACCTCTTTTTAAATTGACTCCAGCATCTTTACCACCACCGAAGTAATGCTAACTGGTCTGTAATTCCCCGTTTTCTCTCTCGCTCCTTTTTTGAAAAGTGGGATAATATTAGTTATCCTCCTATCCACAGGAACTGATCCTGAATCTATTGAACATTGGAAAATGATCATCAATGCGTCCACTAATTCTAGATCCAAATCCTTGAGAACCCTTGAATGCAAGACATCAGGCACAGGGGATTTATCATCCTTCAGTCCCATTAGCCGACCCAATACAATTTCTCGCCTTATGAACATTTATTTCAGTTCTCTCCCGCCGTAGATCCTCTGTCCTCCAGTACTTCTGGGAGATTGGTTAAGAAGGAACTGCAGATGCTGGAAATCGAAGGTAGACAAAAATGCTGGAGAAACTCAGCGGGAGCAGCAGCATCTATGTGGCGAGTGAAATAGGCAACGTTTCGGGCCGATCCCTTCTCCAGTCTGAAGAAGGGTTTCGGCCCGAAACGTTGCCTATTTCCCTCGCTCCATAGATGCTGCTGCACCCGCTGAGTTTATCCAGCATTTTTGTCTACCTTTTGGGAGATTGTTTGTGTCGTCCTTGGTGAATACAGATCCGAAGCACATGTTCAACTCTTCTGCCATTTCCTTGTTCCCCGTAATAATTGCACCCATGTCTGCCTTCAAGGGACCCACATTTGACTTTGCTAGTCTTTTGCCCTTAACATATATAAATAAGCTTTTACTGTCCTTCTTTTATATTCCTGACCAGCTTCTCCTCGTACTTCATCTTTTCAGTCCGTATTGCCCGTTTTGTTTCCGTCTGTTGTCCTATGAAAATTACCAAATCCTCTAGCTTCCGGCAACTTTTTGCTGTGTTATACATCTTTTATTTTAGTTTTACTCTATCACTAACTTCTCTTGTCAGTCACAGTTGCCTCTTAGTCCCCTTAGATTATTTCTTCCTTTTTGGAATGAAATGATTCTGCGTCTTCCGGATTATGCCCAGAATTTCCTGCCATTAGTTCCACTGTTATCCATTTCCAGTCTACCTTGGCCAGGTCCTTCCTCATGCCTTCATATTCCACTTTGTTCAACTGCATCACTAAAACTTCCGATTTAATCTTCTCCTTGTCAAATTGCAGATTAGTACTAATCATATTATGATAAAGGCGTCAGGTTGGGAAAAGGGGAAGTACAACGGGATCTGGGGGGTCCTTGTCCATCAGTCTATAAACATAAGCATGCAGGTACAGCAGGCAGTGAAGAAAGCGAATAGCAAGTTGAAACGATAACTTACCGGGTCTATTTCTTAACTCTTTTTCTTTTGTTTTTAATTTTGCTCTTATAGGGTCTTCGTCCTTTTTGTTGTCACATTTCCTACACTTTCACTTTTTCCTTCACTTTCTTCTTTCTTTCAATCTTTTCCTTTTCTAGTGGAAAAATAAATGGAGTACATTAATTGTAAGAAGATAAAAATGACAAGTACTAATGTATGTGGTTGTAATGTAATGTACTTCTAATAAAATACAAATTATAAAAAAAAATATAAAAAAACTTACCAGTTTGAAGTTTGATCATTATTTAATGAGGGGTTACGTGAAGAAGCCCGCCAGCCCACATGCGCTTCAACCTTCAAAGCAGCGGTGTGAAGCCACAGATAACAGTTCTTGAACTGAATATAGCAAGATTCGATCAACTAGAACTACCAGTTGACCTTTATGAGAGAGGGTTGGGAGAGGAGGGCTCGTAACACAGCAAAGAGTAGCCAGGAAGCAAAGAGTAGGAGTAAACGGGTCATTTTCAGAATGGCAGGCAGCGATTAGTGGGGTACCGCAAGGCTCAGTGCTGGGACCCCAGCTATTTACAATATATATTAATGATTTGGACGAGGGAATTGAATGCAAAATCTCCAAGTGTGCGGATGACACGAAGCTGGGGGGCAGTGTTAGCTGTGAGGAGGGTGCGAAGAGGCTGCAAGATGACGTGGATAAGCTGGATGAGTAGGCAAATGCATGGCAGATGCAGTATAATGTGGATACGTGAGGTTACCCATTTTGGTGGCAAAAACAGGAAAGTAGACTATTACATGAATGGTGGCCGATTAAGAAAAGAGGAGATGCAACGAGACCTGGGTGTCATGGTACACCAGTCATTGAAAGTAGGCATGCAGGTGCTGCAGGCAGTGAAGAAAGCGAATGGTATGTTTGCATTCATAGCAAAAGGATTTGAGTATAGGAGCAGGGAGGTTCTACTGCAGTTGTACAAGGTCTTTGTGAGACCACACCTGGAGTATTACGTACAGTTTTGATCTCCTAATCTGAGGAATTATATTTTTGCCATAGAGGGAGTACAGAGAATGTTCACCAGACTGATTCCTGGTATGTCAGGACTTTCATATGAAGAAAGACGGGATAAACTCGGCTTGTAGTCGCTAGAATTTAGAAGATTGAGGGGGGATCCTATAGAAACTTACAAAATTCTTAAGGGGTTGGACAGGCTAGATGCAGGAAGATTGTTCCCGATGTTGGGGAAGTCCAGAACAAGGGGTCACAGTTTATGTTTAAAGGGGAAATCGTTTAGGACTGAGATGAGAAAAACGTTTTTTACACAGAGAGTGGTGAATCTCTGGAATTCTCTGTCACAGAATGTAGTTGAGGCCACTTCATTGGCTATACTTAAGAGGGAGTTAGATGTGGCCCTTGTGGCTAAAGGGATCATGGGGTATGGAGAGAAAGCAGGTACAGGATACTGAGTTGGATGATCAGCCATAATCATATTGAATGGCGGTGCAGGCTCGAAGGGCCGAATGGCCTACTCCTGCACCTATTTTACTATGTTTCTATGTTTCTATGTAATCCCTCATCGTAACTCCACATAGAATAAAGATCAAAATTCAAACTGGTAAGTTCTCGTTAATCTTACTATTTTACTTCGGAGTCACGTGAGCGACTACGTGAAGATCTCAAAGCTCTGTGATTTCATCCCGTGAACATGCAACACACAGCATTAGTTGACCAAGGAGGAGTGAAAATCATATTCATTCAGATATTACATAGATTTAAAGCATGCTGATGCTTTTTATTAAACAAAAATTGATGTATATGAAATAATAGATACCCCTCACATCCGGGGTAAATTATAAAACAGAACTTACAATTGAGTTAGCAAACACCACCGGCCTAGCAATGGGTTTGTTATAAAACGTTTGGAAACATCTTTCGTTTGACCATCACGCCGCCGCTAGGATGTGGCCCAATGGAACCTCCAAAACCCTCGCTGCTGATGTTGTTGCAGCCCTGGTGGAGTGAGATTTAAAAATATCAGTGTACACCCCATGGACAAGCCAAAACCTGTCTTAACCAACTCGAGATGGTCTGCACTGACACACTCTTGTGAGGTTGTTTTGTAACTAACAAATACTGCTCGTTCAGTGCCTCTGAGAATTTTTATGGCTTTAATATCCTGTTGTAGATGTGTGACCACACACAAGCTACGGTCCACGCGGTATGCCATAAACACTAATGTTAGACCTGACGCCCCTGGTCTGCTCTGCTTGACCAAGTCATGCACATAAAACGTTATTTTACTGACAGATGTAACCATTGTGTCCAGTCGTAGTATATGCAACGACTCGACCTGTTGCGCCGAAACCAGTGCCATGAGCATAACCACTTTAAAAGTTAGTCTGACCAGTGACAGAGATGTAGCTGGAGCTTATCGCCGAAGCAGCGTCAGTACAATGTTCACACCCCATATTTCCGAGTACCGTGACCCGGGGGGATTGGTGTTGAAGATACCCTTCATGAACCTGTATATCAGCGGGTGAGATCAGATAGCGTGGCGTCCCGATCCCAGCAACAAGTATGACGACAATGCACTCCTCGCACGATTAATGGCACTGTAACTCAATATTTTATCAACAAATAGATTGGACAGAAATTCCAAGAGATCCGTCACCCGTGCCGTGTCATACGTGATGTTGGACTGCGAACAGAACGTGTTCCGTCTCTTAATATAGGAGATTTACTGCTTCTTGGTGCTATCTCTCCAAGCCGCAGTGATCACGTCCACAGTCCGATCTAACAGTCCGAGCCCCAGGAAAAGTCTCCTCAGAGTCTGCAAATGAACACATTTATTCGATCATGTAGTGGGTGGCTCTCCCCATCACGGGATGAACCAGCAGATTACTGCGTTTGGGAATGGCCATAAAAGGCTCTGATATCATCCTGCGACAGGCACCACGAAAATGCCTGACGCGGAGTTTTGCTTGATCTTTTGCAAGACATGCATAGAAGAACATTGCTCCCCAGTGTATCCATCGCCACTGCCCCTGGGTCTGGCACCCATGCAACATACTTTGGTAACTGGTGATTAAGCCTGGATGCGAATAAATCGATATCCGGCGTTCCATACCGAGCAATAACGTCGGTGAACACTTTATGATCCAACATCCATTCTGTGTTGTCATTAAATTTCCGTGACCTGGTGTCGCCACTATATTGCGCCTACCTGGCAGGTAGGTAGCTGAAATCCAAATGTTTCTGACAAAGCACCAGTGCCAAATAAAGTTAGCCAAATTATCACAGGATACTGACTTGATTCCACCCATGTGATTAGTATATGCCACCGCTGTGGTGTTTGTCAATCTGACGTCGAACATGCAGATGATGCATATTCGCACAATAACCCTTCAGCTCATAGAATGCTCCCAGCATCTCTAAATAGTTAATACCACGTGACTGAAGATATGATGATTCATGCACATCCCATCTGCCACCGCAACTAGAGATGGTATTAGTAGCTCCCCATCGTAGAGCACTAGCATCAGTTTGTAATATAACTGAAGTTTTGCTGACTCAAATGTTATTGCAGCAATGCCGAATATTGGTCATCCACCATTGTAATTCTGAAATAGCATCAGCTGGTAGCTGCATAGGTCCATTAAAACGACCTGAATGCTATTTTAGTGCTTGCTCCTTTACACGTGGTAAATTCTGATAATGCAAAGGTCCAAACTGAGCAGCTGGAAAGGCAGCCCCTAATTTGCCAATTACGCTGGCTACTTGTCGAATAGATGGTTGCTCAATAACAACAAGGTTGTTACAGGCTTCTATTAATTCTAATCTCTTGCCCCAGGGCAGGGTCACAGACATGTGAATAGAGTTAATGGTAAATCTCAAATAATCAATAACTCTAGATGGTATCAACTTAGATTTATCTGGATGGATGAGAAACCCCAATCTCTCAAACAAGAGTTTATAGGCTGAAACAGCTAATTTAGCTAATTTCAGAGGTCTTCCTATAATTAGGATATCATCCAAGCATGCCATAACAATATGATTTTGAGCTCTAAGAAGCCCAGGCGCCGGTTTCGATAATTTGGTAAATAATCTGGGGGCTGATGTTAACCCATTAGGCAATGCTTTAAACTGCCACAGTTGCCCCATCCAGTTAAACTTTAAATACCTCCGGTGATCCTTGTGAATGGGTACCGAACAGTATGCATCTTTGAGTTCGATGCATGCCATAAAGCATCCTTTGGAAGCCAGTTGTATGGCAGTAACGAAGTTTTCCATTTTAAAATGTCTATACTGCACAAAGGCGTTAAGTTGAGTCAAATCAAGGATGATTCGGCATCCTGCATCTTTCTTTTGTCTTGTAAATATATTAGAAACGAATTCATGAGGTTCATGACTCGACCTCTCAATCACCCCTTTTGTATATAACTTCTGAATTTCAGCTTGCACATCCAATCTTTCCTGTTGTGAATGAACAAACGTCCGGTTTGGTGCGTGCTGTGTGGGTGGCAATGAATTGGGAAGGAATACGATTTGGAACCCCTGTACACTGTGCATTATCAACTGATCTGACGTTACCCAACTCCATTCATTCAAAAACAAGTGTAATCTCAAACCAACTTGTAAACGGTCCACACACACCATGTTCCGGAAAGAACCAGCCCCACCTACCGCCATGGTTACCGGTGGTTGTGTGGTTGTTATTTCCGCCCCCGAGGTATGGGGGGTAGGGTTGCTGGAGTGCGCTGATGGCGCATTGTTCACGAGGGCCGGCCTGGCCCAGGGCCTAAAAAAGACTTCCAAGAATATACGGCCTTCGTGCTGCCACCAGCATCAGCGAACCGCTTGCTGCTGGTGGAAGCGTAGGGGTGCTGCCGCCGGAATGGTGAAGCTCTGCTTGTCGACGGCGCCTTCATCAGCCCGACAGCTTTCGCTTCTTCATCGAGGTCCTTGACCTGTTTTGAAAGATTTTCTCCGAAGAGAAGATTCGGCGGCTGGATGTTGCTGGCCCAGCACAACCCCGCAAATTTGGGCTTCAGGGCAGGTCGGATGGCATTTTCCGAAAGCAATTAATTTCAAACTGTGCGTTGCACATTAATGTTAGGGTATCCTGCTGCACATCAGACAATGGACCCCCCCATCCACGGACCTGGGAAATGCCGTGATGCCTGAGGCCAGCAATTTGAGGATTCTCTGGAGCTTTACCTCCTGGGATTTGATGCCCATCCAATATATCTCCAAATCGAGTTGTTCACAGCTGGTACATTTAGCGAAGCACAGTTTCCAGACGTGTGGTATTTGGCAGATGTATCTATCATTACCTGCTCCCGCAGCTGGTAGGAAGTGAGGTAGTTAATGCTTGCAGCAAGTTCCTATTTTAGCGGTTCCCCTGTTAGCGAGGTTATCGCAAATTTGGCTGCTATGGCAGGCAAATCCTGTGCGTCGTGCACCTGGTGTATACTGGTATGCTCCCCAGCCATACCACCGAATTCGGAGTCAGTCCAGTACTGTCTCCGTACGCTTCCCTCCTCAGAGAGGGAGTCATTGTGCAGCCCTGAACCAGGCGCTGCCGCGGGCCCCCGAGGAGACCCGCGCTGATATACCTCCGTTTCCCGGAAAATATCATAATGGGGCATCCTTTCCATCAGATGCTCCATCCATGATAAACATCCGAAGACGCAACCCATTGTAGGAGGCGAGCCCTCCTGTCCTGACTCGTCCGAGTCCACAGGCTTATCCGACTTTCTCTTGGCTTTACCCCCTTTCTGGGGAACCACATTGCTTTCGACAGGCACTAAGTCGGAAGCCGCTGACCGCACCGTCAGCGATTCGGGTGGGAAAATCGACGGCCGCCGGCTACCCACTCTCCCGTTGTCATTCGTAATCGGTTTTCCCGCGGCCCGTCTGGACATCGCCCTGGACCGTTCCTTGATAATTGGAATCTCGCCGTTCAGTAATCAAGATTACCGAACAAAAAACGACATCAGAATAAGTGCAAAACCTACCTGTAGGGCCTCTTAAACTTACTGCTGGAGGAGCAACGTGCCCCCCCCAGCTAGTCGTGCTCCATGCGTTCGACGTATTGACGCGCATGCGGGCTGGCGGGCTTACTCACGTCGTAACTCACGTGACTCCGAAGTAAAATGGCAGGTTGGCCTTTATAACAAGAGCAATCGATATTGGAGCAAAGAGGTCCTTCTACAGTTGTACAGAGCCCTAGTGAGACCACGCCTGGAGTATTGTGTGCGGTTTGGGTCCCTTAATTGGAGCAAGGATATTCTTGCTATTGAGGGAGTGCAGCGTAGGTTTACAAGGTTAATTCACGGGATGGCGGGACTGTCATATGCTGAGAGAATGGAGCAGCTGGGCTTGTACACTCTGTAGTTTAGATGGATGAGAGGGCATCTCATTGAAACATATAAGAATGTAAAGTGCTTGGACACACAAGAGGCAGGAAACATGTTCCCTATGTTGGGGGAGCCCAGAACTAGGGGCCACAGTTTAATAATAAGGAGTAAGCCAGTTAGAACGGAGACGATGAAACACTTTTTCTCACAGAGAGTGGTGAGTCTGTGGAATTCTCTGCTTCAGAGGGCGGTGGAGGCAGGTTATCTGGATGCTTTCAAGAGAGAGCTAGATAGGATTCTTAAAATAGCGGAGTCAAGGGATATGGGGAGAAGGCAGGAACGGGGTACTGATTTGGGATGATCAGCCATGATCACATTGAATGGCGGTGCTGGCTCGAATGGCCAGATGGCCTACTCCTGCACCTATTGTGAATTGTATTTTGTCACGTCTATTGTCTATTGATCGCTACCTCCAAGCGGTACCTTTACCTCGAGTTATCTTATCAAATCTGGTCAATTGGACAACACTAATTCCAGAATTGTCTTTTCTCATGTCAGCTCCATTACAAGCTGCTCTAAGAATCCATCTCGGTGGCACTCTACATACTCTCTCTCTTGGCGGTCCTGAACCAACATGTTTTTCTCAGTCTACCCGCATATTGAAATCTCCCATCACCACAATGGCATTACCTTTGTTACATGCCTGTTTTAACTCCTGCTGCAACTTACACCCTACATCCGGGCTACTATTTGGCGGCCTGTAGATAACACCAATTAGTGGCTTCTTGCCATTGCAATTCCTCCACTCAATCCACAGTGACTCAACCTCGTCAATCCCTATGTCTTCCCTCGTAAAGGTCTGAATTCCGTCCCTCGCCAGCAGAGCAACCCCACCTCATCTGCCCACCTGCCTGTCCTTTCTATCGGATGTATAACCCTGAATATTATGTTTCCAGGCCCGATCCTCCTGCAGCCACGTCTCAGTAATCCCGACAATGTCATATCTACCAACCTCTAACTGAGCCTCAAGCTCATCTACTTTATTTCTTATACTTCGCGCATTCATCTACAATATTTTTAATTCCTTACGCATCTCACCTTTCACATCGATCCCTATTACACTTCGACATACCCGTCTACCCCTTTGTGAGCGTACTTTCCCGTTCATTCTGGGGTCATTAACTATCCCTTTACTCCGTTTCCCTTTAACTCCGTCATTGACTATCCTATTTGGCACCCACCCCCTTATTTACTTTGAAACTATTTGTGTAGCAGTGACAAACCTACCTGCCAGAATGCCGGCCCCCCACCTGTTAAGGTGCAATCCATCCCTTTTGTACAGTTCCTCCTTACTCCAAAACAGATCACAATGGTCATAGAAACTAAATCCCTGCCCCCTGCACCGGTTCTTCTGCCACACATTCAGGTCCTGCATCTCCCTGTTCCTGCTCTCGCCAGCACGTGGAACTGGAAGCAAACCGAATATAACCACCCCGGAGGTCCTGCTTTTCAGCACTTTTCCGAACTCTGTAAAGTCACGCTTCAGAATATTCTTCCCATCTTTCCGACATCGTTTGTGCCAACATGCCCTACCACCTTCGGCCTTGAGGATTTTCTGCGCTCTGTCCGTGACATCCTGGATCGTGACACCAGGGAGGCAGCACACCATCCTCGAATCCCGTCTGTTGCCGCAGAAACCCTTGTCCGTACCTCTCACAAAGGAGTCTCCAACTACCACGGCGTTGCGTGACGTCGGCCTCTTTGGTTTTGGCTCGACAGCACTTTGTGCTTTGCAAGCCAGTGCGCAGCTCAGTGCGTTAACGTCTTCTGTCCAAACAGCTTCTAAGTGGGTGAACCTGTTGATAAGAGGTAGACCACCCGGGGACCATGGCATTCCATGTTTCCTTCCTTTTTTCACCGTCAGCCACCTTCTCTCTTCCAGTACCTTAGGTGTAACGATCTTACTGTAATAATAATAATAATAATAGATTTTATTTATATAGCGCTTTTCAGGACTCAAAGTCGCTTTACAATTGAGAGTCAGGAATAAACAAAACAAAATAGAGCAGTAAGACAGAGGGGAGGGGAACATGGGACTAAGGGTATGCAGAGGTAAAGAGATGGATCTTGAGGCGGGACTGGAAGATGGTGAGGGACTCAGAATTTCGGACCGGTTGTGGAAGGGAATTCCAGAGCCTGGGAGCTGCCCTGGAGAAGGCTCTGCCTCCAAAAGTGCAGAGGTTTCATTTCGGAGTGGAGAGGAGACCAGCTGATGTGGATCTGAGGGACCGTGAGTGTTGGTAGGGGGGGAGGAGGTCAATGAGATAAGGGTGGGGGCAGGTTGTTGAGGGCTTTGTAGGTGAGGACCAGGATTTTGTAGGTGATCCGGTGGGAAATGGGAAGCCAGTGAAGTTCTTTGAGAACTGGGGTGATGTGGTGCCAGGATTTGCTGTGGGTAATGAGTCGAGCGGCTGCATTTTGGACCAGTTGGAGTCGTTTGATGCTGCTGGAATTGATTCCGAAAAGAAGAGAGTTACAGTAGTCCAGTCGGGAGGAGATGAAGGTATGGATGAGTCTTTCAGCAGCGGGGGGTGTGAGAGACGATCTGATTTTTGCTATGTTGCGGAGGTGAAAAAATTATTTGTTGACAACATGGCGGATGTGAGGCTCAAGGGAGAGGGTTGAGTCAAGGATCACGCCAAGGTTGCGTGCCTGACGAGATAGGGAGACAGTGGTGCCGTCGATAATGAGAGTGGGGTTGTTAATTTTAGTGAGTGTTGATATGGAGCCAATGAGGAGAAATTCTGTTTTGCTACTGTTTAATTTAAGGAAGTTGAGTTGCATCCAAGATTTGATGGCTGATAGGCAGGAGTTGATATGGGAGAGAGGGGGTGGTGGGGGGACTTGGTGCTGAGATAGATCTGGGTGTCATCAGCATAGCAGTGGAAGTCCAGGTTGAAGTGACGGAGTATATGACCAAGGGGGAGGGTGTAGATGATGAAGAGGAGGGGACCAAGAACGGAGCCTTGGGGAACGCCTTGAGTGGCAGTGGCTGTGGCAGAGGTGTGGTTATGGAGAGAGATGAAGTGGGATCGGTTGGAAAGGTAAGAACGGAACCAGCTGAGTGCAGAACCTTCAATGCCAAGGTCCCAAAGTCTGGTGAGCAGGATGTTGAGGTTGACGGTATCGAAGGCTGCACTCAGGTCGAGGAGGATGAGGATATTGAGGGAGCCAGAGTCAGCAGAGGTAAGGAGGTAATTGAGGACTTTGAGGAGAGCAGTTTCTGTGCTATGGAGGGGGCGAAAGCCAGATTGGAGGAGTTCGAATAAGTTATACTGTAGGACTTGTCTCTCCCTTCTCTCTCTCCCTTCTCTCTCTCCTCAACTCTCACCCATCTTCTCTCCCATCCTCTCTCTCCCCTCTTCTCTCGCTCTTCCTCTCTCTCCACTCTTCTCTCTCTCCTACTTACGCTTCCCCTCCTCTCCTCCTCTCTCCCTTCTCCCTCCCTCCCTTCTCTCTCTCCCACTTCTCTCCCTCCCCCTCCTCTACCACCCTCTCTCTCCCTTCTCTCCCCCTTTCTCCCCTGTCTCTCTCTCACCCTTCAATGCCTTAAATGCCTTGCCTTGCCGTATCTTACCTTACCCGCAATGCCTTGCCTTGCGTTCAATGCCAGCCTTGCTTACTTTCCCTTCAATCCCTTCTTTCAATGCCTTGCCTTCGATGTATTTCCTTGTCTTGCCCGAATACCTTACTTTACCCTGCCTTGACTTAATTGTCTTGATTGTCTTTATTTCAATGCCTTAATTTGCCTTTAATGCCTTGCCTTCATTGCCTTGCCTTGCCTTTCCCAGTTTTTAATGCCTTCCCTTTCGCTGCCTTCAGTGCCCCTGCCGTTCCATGCCGTGCAATCGATGCCTTGCAAGACAAGGCAAGACAAGGCATCGAACGCAAGGCAAGACAAGACAATGAAGACAATACAATACAAAGAAATGTATGTCATTATATTGTCGGACAATGCATGGAAGGCAAAGAGGGGCAAGGAATTCAGGTGAAGGCAAGGAATTGAGGGCATGGTATTGAAGGCAAGGCATTGAAGGCAAGGCATGGCAAGACAAGCATGGAAGGCAAGGAGGGAATGTAAAGCATTGAAGGCAAGTCAATTAATTGCATTCAAAAGTAGGAACAAAGTGCTGGAGTACCTCAGCAGTAGAGAAAGCATTTCTGGAGTGAAGGAATGGCTGACGTTTCCGGTCGAGACCCTTCTTCAGACATTCATTGCATTACCTTGCCTTCGATGCCTTGCTTTGCTTTGACTTACTTTCAATGCTTTTCTTTGCCTTGGCTTCAACGCATTGCTTTGTCTTCAATGACGTGCCTTGTCATTTTGCCGTCAATCGCTTGCCTTGCATGACCTAAGCTTCAACGCCTTGTCTTGCCTGACCTTACCTTCAATGCCTTGTCTTTTCTTCAATATTTTGCATTGCCTTGCCTTGTCCTCAACGCCTTGTCATGCCTTGCCTTCAACGACTTGCCTTGCCTTTACTTGACTTCAATATTTTGCATTGACTTTACTTCAATTCCTTGCATTTCCTTGCCTTGCATTACCTTGCTTTACCTTCAACGCCTTGCCTTGCCTTCAATGCCTTGCCATGCCTTGCTTTCAATACCTTGCTTGCCGTACCTCCAAAGCATTGCCTTCAATGCCTTATCTTGCCTTGACTTCGATGACATTCCTAGCCTTGCCTGACTTCAATGCTTGGCCTTGCCTTGTCTTCAATGCCTCACCTTGCCTACAGTGCCCTTATTTTCCTTGTCTTCATTGCCTTGATTTTACTCGTCTCCAATGCCTTCCCTTGCGTTGCCTTCAATGCCCCGCCGTGTCATCCATTCAACGCATTGGAAGACATGGCACCAAAGGAAGGACAAGAAAAGGAAGGCAGGGTAATACAAGGAAAGGCATGGAATTGAATGCAATGTAGGACAATGCATGAAGGCAAGACTCGGCAAGGCATTGAGGTCAAAGCAGGACAAGGCATTGAATGTAAAGCAAGGCCTTGAATGCATGGCATGGTATGGGAGGCAAGGTAGGTGAAGCAAGGCATCGACGGCAAGTTAATGAATTGCAATTAATTATTCTGCCTTTAATGTCGTGCCTTGGTTCGCCTTATCTTCAGTGCCTTGCGTTGCCTTCCATGCCTTGTCTTGCCTTCAATGAATTGTCTTGACTTTCCATGTCTTGTGTTGCCTTCAATACTTTGACTTGCCTTGTATTGTTGTATTGTATTGTATTCAATTTATTGTCATTATCTCATAAGAGACAACGAAATGGATTTTCCTTACAGTCATGTATCATAAAAATAAATAATAAATCAATAAAAAAATAAAAAATAAAAAAGCACAAACACAGAAGTCCACGACACAACATCACCCCACAGCGGCACCAAAGTTAAGGAAGGTACCATAGTCCAGCCAGCGTCCCCGCCGATCTTCCCAGATGTTCACCCGTAGTCGGGGCCTCCCGAGCACCCGCAGTCGCCGCCACGCTTGACCTAGCCTTCAATGCCTTCCCTTGCCTTACCTTAAGCGCCTTGCCTTGTCTTCAACGACTTGCGTTGCATTTGCTTGTCTTCAATGACTTGCCTTGTCTTGCCTTCAATGCCTTGCCTTGTCTTGCTTTCAATGCCGTGCGTTGAACTGCATTAAAGGCGTTACTTGGCTTGTATTCAACGAATTGCCTTGCCTTTCCTTGGCTTCAATGGCTTGCTTTTTCGTGCCTTCAATACACTGCATTGTCTTGCTTTCAATGTCTTGCCGTGCCTTTCCTTCATTGCTTATCTTTCAATGGCTTGCCTTCCCTTGCCTTGCCCTCGATGCCTTGTTTGTCTTGCCTTGAACGCTTTGCTTTGCCTTGCCTTCAACATCTTGCCTTGCCTTGGCTTCAACGAATTGCCTTGCCTTCCATGCCTTGCCTTGTCCTGACTTCAATGCCTTGCCTTGCCTTGTCTTGCCTTATCTTACCTTACCTGCAATGCCTTGCCTTGCTCTTAATTCCTTGCCGTGCCTTCACTTCAATGCGTTGCTTTAGACTCGGCTTGTACTCGCTAGAATTTAGAAGATTGAGGGGGAATCTTATAGAAACGTACAAAATTCTTAAGGGGTTGGACAGGCTAGATACAGGAAGATTGTTCCCGATGTTGAGGAAGTCCAGGACAAGGGGTCACAGTTTAAGGATAAAGGGGAAATCTTTTAGGACCGAGATGAGAAAAACATTTTTCACACAGAGAGTGCTGAATCTCTGGAATTCTCTGCCAAAAAGGTAGTTGAGGCAAGTTCATTGGCTATATTTAAGAGGGAGTTAGATGTGGCCCTTGTGGCTAAAGGGATCAGAGGGTATGGAGAGAAGGCAGGTACAGGATACTAAGTTGGATGATCAGCCATGATCATATTGAATGGCGGTGCAGGCTAGAAGGGCCGAATGGCCTACTCGTGCACCTATTTTCTATGTTTCTATGTTTTTAATGGCTTGCCTTGCCTTGCCCCCAATACCTTGCCTTGCCTTGGTTTCAACGTCTTGCCTTCAAAGCCTTGCCTTTCCTTGCCTTGACTTCCACGACCTGCCTTGCCTATCCTTGTCTTCAATTCCTTGCCTTGCCTTCAATGCCTTACCCTGCCTTCTATGCCTTGCCTTGACTTGCTTTCAATGCCTTGCCTCGAATGCGTTTCTTTCAATGGCTTGCCTTGCCTTGCTTTCAACGCTATGCCTTGCTTCATTGCTCAGTCTTGCCTCGCCTTCAATGCGTTACATTGTCTTACTTTACGTTGCCTTGTCTTGAATGTCTTTCCTTGTCTTGCGTGATTGCCTTGCTTTAGCCTGGCTTGACTTCATTGTCTTGATTGTCTTTTCTTCAATGCCTCACATTGCCTACAATGCCCTGCCTTGCCTTGTCTTCATTGCCTTGCCTAGCCTTTCCTAGTTTCCAATGCCTTCCCTTGCGTTACCTTCAATGCCCTGCCATGCAATCAACGCCTTGCAAGACAAGGCAAGACAAGGCAAGACAAGGCATTGAAGCCAAGGCAATACAAGACAATGAAGCCAAGGCAATGCAAGGACATGCATGTGATTGAATGCAAGTTCGGGCAATTCATGGAAGGCAAAGCGAGGTAAGGCTTTGAGGTCAAGGCAAGGCATTGAAAGCAAGACATGGCAAGGCATGGAAGGCAAGTCACTTAATTGCATTCAAAGGTAGATTCAATGCTGGAGTAATTCAGCAAGACAGATAGCATATCTGGAGTGAAGGAAATTGTGTCGTTCCCGGTCGAGACTCTTCTTCAGGCATTCGTTGCCTTGCCTTGCCTTCAATGCCTTGCTTTGCTTTGCCTTACATGCAATGCTTTGATTTGCCTTGGCTTGGATTCAACGCCTTGCCTTCACTTCAATGACGTGCTCTGACTTGTTTTGCCATAAATATATTCCCTTGCCCGATCTGACCTACAATGCCTTGCTTTTCCTTTTCTTGCCTTCAATGCTTTGCCTTCCCTTGCCTTCAATGCCATGCCTTGTTTGCCTTAATGTCTTGCCTTAGCCTTCCTTGACTTCGTTTTATTGATTGTCGTGCCGTCAATGCCCTATTTCCAATGCCTTCCCTTGCGTTGCCTTCAATGCCCTACAGTGCCATGCAATCAATGCCTTGCAAGACAAAGCAAGACAAGGCATTAATGACAATAAAAGGCATTGGTGGAAAGGCAAGTCATGTATACGCACGGTAACGCAAGGCAAGACAAGGAAGGGCATTGACGGTCAGTCCATGATTTGCATTCAATGCCGTGCTTGCCGTGCATTTAATCCCTTGCTTTGCGTTGCCTTGCCTTCAATGAAATGCCTTGCCATGCGTTCAATGCCTCGCCTTGCATTGCCTTCAATGCCTTGTCTTGCCTTGCCCTCAATGCCTTGCCTTGCATTGGCTTCCATGCGTTGCTTTGCCTTTAATGCCTTGTCTTGACTTTAATGAGTTGTCTTGCCTTCAATTCCTTGGATTCAACGCCTTGCCTTGCCTTGAATTAACTGCTTTGACTTGCCTTGAATGTCTTGCCTTCAATGTTTTGCCTGGCCTTGCTCTCAATAACTTGCCTTGCCTTGGCTTCAATGACTTGCTTGGCCGTATCTTCAATGCCTTGCCTTGCTTTGGCTTGGCTTTAATGCGTTGCCGTGCCTTGCCTTCAATGTCTTACCTTCAACGCCTTGCTTTGCCTTGCCATGTATTCAATGACTTGCCTTGCCTATCCTTGCCTTCAAAGTATTGCCTTGCCTGCAATGCATTGCCTTGCCATGCCTTTAATGCCTTGCCTTGACTTACCTTGAATGTATTGCCTTGCCTTGCCTTGTCCTCAATACCTTGCCTTGCCTTACATTCAATACCTTGCCTTGCCTTACCTTCAATGTCTTGCCTGGTCATGCCTTCAATGACATGCCTTGCCTTGCCTTGCCTTGCCTTGCCTTGCCTTGCCTCGCCTTGCCTCGCCTTGCCTTACCTGCAATGCCTTGCCCTGACTTCAATGCCCGATATGTACTCGCCTTCAATGCCTTGCATCGAATTGCCTTCAATGCCCTGCCTTGCATTCACGGCCTCGCTTGCAATCCCTTCAATTGCTTCCCTTCAATGTCTTGCGTTGCGTTGCCTTGCCTTCAATGTCTTACCTTGTCTTGCCAGAATGCCTTGCCTTAACCTGCCTTGACTGCATTATCTTGATTGGCTACTCGTCAATGCCTCACCTTGCCTACAATACTTTGCCTTGCCGAGTCTTCATTGCCTTCACTTTCCTTTCCTTGTTTCCAATGCCTTCCCTTGTGTTGCCTTTAATGCCCTGCCGTGCCATACAATCAATGCCTTGCGCAATACTAGGCAATACGGCATTGAAGGCAAGGAATTTAAGGCAAGGCAAGGCAAGTCAAGTAAAGGCACGGTAACGCATGGTAAGGCAAGTTGATGAAGGGAAGGCAAGGTACGGCCTTGACGGCAAGTGAATGAGTTGCATTCAATGTCGTGCCTTGTCGTGCCTTTAATGCTTTGCTTTGCCTTGCTTTGCCTTGCCTTGCCATGCCTTGCATGCCTTGCGTTGCCTTCAATGCTCTGCCTTGCCTTTCATTTCATGCCGTACCTTGACTTGCCTTCAATGCCTTGCTGTGCCTTGTCTTCAATGCCTTACTGTCAAAGGCTTGCCTTGCCTTGACCTCTATGCATTGCGGTGCCTTCCCTCGCATGCCTTGCCTTGACTTGGCTTCACTGCCTTGCCGTGCCTTGCCTTCAATACCTTGCTTTCAATGGCTTGCATTGCCTTTCCTTCAATGCCTTGCCTTCAGCGTCTGGCCTTGCTCTGCCTTCAACGTCTTGCCTTGCCATGTCTTCAACGAATTGTCTTGCCTGTCCATGCCTTCAAGTCTTGTCTCATCTTGCCTTCAATGCCTTCCCTTGTCATGAATTACCTTACCTCGACAGCAGTGCCTTGCCTTGCCTTTAATCCCTTGCCGTGCCTTGCCTTAAATGCCTTGCTTTCAATGACTTGCCTTACTTGCCCCCAATGCCTTTCCTTGCTTGCTTTCGACGCTTTGCCTTGCCTTGTCTTCAGCGACTTACCTTACTTTGTATTTTCTGCAATGCCGCCTTTCCTTGTCTTCAATGCCCTCTCTTGACTCGGCCTTCAATGCCTTGAATCGACTTGCCTTCAATGCCTTGCCGTGCCTTCAATGCCTTGCTTGCCTGCCCTTCAAATCCTTCCCTTCAATGCGTTGCGTTGCGTTGCGTTGCATTGCCTTAAATATATTTCCTTGTCTTGCCTGAATGCCTTGCCTTAACTTGCCTTGACTGCATTGTCTTGGTAGGCTTTTCATTGCCTCAACTTGCCTACAATGCCCAAGCCTTGCCATATCTTCATTGCCTTGCCTTTAATTTCCTTGTGTCCAATGCCTTCCATTGCGTTGCCTTTAATGCCCTGCCGTGCCATGCAACCAATGCCTTGCAAGACGAGGCAAGACGCCAAGGCAAGGCATGTAAGGCAAGTGAATTAAAGGCACGGTAACGCATGGTTAGGCAAGGCAATGAAGGGAAGAAAATGTACGGCTTTGACGGCAAGTCAATGAGTTGCTGTCAATGCCGTGCCTTGCCGTGCCTTTAATGCCTTGCTTTGCGATGCCTTGCCCTCAATGACTTGCCTTCCATTCCATGCCTTACCTTACCTCGCCTGCAATGCCTTGTCTTTAATCCCTGCCATTAATCCCTTGCAGTGCCTTGCCTTCAATGCCTTGCCTTCAATGGCTTGCCTTGCTTGCCCCCAATGCCTTGCCTTGCTTGCATTCAACGCCTTCCCGTGCCTTGTTTTCAACGACTTGCCTATCCTTGACGTCGATGCCTTCAATGTCTTGTCTCCAATGCCTTGCCTTCAATGCATTGCCCTGCCCTTCAAAACAAATAAAAATCAGTTCCGACTGGCGCCTTCGATGGCTTCAACAATGTTCTGCTCCTAGCTGTTTTTTGTGTTTGTTCGTTTGTGTCGTCTGTGAAAGTCCCACGAAGACCACTTTCATGAGAGAGGTATTCATTAACCTCACACATACGATACCCCGAAACATTGTTCCGGATTTATGTTACTCGCTTCTTTATTTGGGCATACTCGTCGGCGGGGCTGCGGCTGTGTTCAATGTCTTGATACAGAGGAGGACCCGTAGGAAGCGCTCTGGAGTACTTCCCCGGCTCCGGCGACGAGGATTACACACACCGCCCCGAGTATATTCCTTGCAAATCTACGTTCTCTCAACCACAAAGCGAACGAACTGCAACTCATGCGCCAGACAAACAAGGAGTTATCTTGAGCCGCTGCCCTGTGCTTCACCGAGACCTGGCTGTGTGAATGGACCCCTGAAAATGCGCTGCAACTGGCTGGCTTTCATCTATAGAGAGCGGTCTTTGAGAGCAGGTCGGAAAAGGCAGCAGTGAGAACGACCGTTGGCTGGACTTGGTGATTCTTGAGTGCAGGTTTAAAAAGAGGGCACACAGCACTTTAGCAGTCTTTGAGTGCAGGTCGGAGAAAGCACATACTTCCAAACGCATCAGAGGAAGGAAAGTGAGGAGTGAGTGTGGCGATTGTCTGAACAATTAGATTGGAACATTTGTAAATTGGACAATTAGGCAATTTATCATCTGATATAAGCAAGACTTGCTCAATGGTTGCGGCCCTGTCTGGGTGCGGCCCAGTCGATGGAAGTGCCCTGTGAGAAAAGTGCGAGTCTTTGGCTGCGAGTCTTCGGCGAGGAGGCGGAGGCAGGTCGCCACATCAAACGCTGGAAAGGGAGAGGCGTAATAAGGAAATGTCAAGCAAGCTGATTCAGTGTGATGTTGCAGGATGTGGGAGGTCAAGGCCACCGCTGGTGCCTCTGGCTGCTACCAATGTGAGAAATGCATCCAACTCTGAAGCTCCTGAAGGACCGTGTTGGGAACCTGCAGAAGACAGTGGATGACCTCAGGTTCGTCCGAGAAACTGAGTCGTTCCTCGACAAGTCCTACAGTAAGATTGTTACACCTAAGGAACTGGAAGAGGGAAGGTGCGTGACGGTGATAAAAGGGAAGGACACATGGAATGCAAAGATCCCCGGGTGTTGTACCTCTTGAGAACATGTTCTCCCACTTAGAAGCTGTCGGGACAGAAGACGTTAACACACTGAGCAGCGGATTGGCTTGCAAATCAAAATATGCTGTTGCTAGATGCAAGAAAAATGTTCCCAATGTTCGGCGAGTCCGGAACCAGGTATCACAGTCTTAGTATAAAGGGGAGGCCATTTAAGACTGAGGTGAGAAAAAAAACATTTTCACTAGAGAGTTGTGAATGTGTGGAATTCCCTGCCACGGAGGGCAGTGGAGGCCAAATCACTGGATGGATTTCAGAGAGAGTTAGATAGAGCTATGGGGGCTAGTGGAATTAAGAGATATGGGGAGATTGTGGACGATCAGCCATGATCACAATGAATAGCGGCGATGGCTCGACAGGCCGAATGGCCTCCTCCTGCATCTATTGTCTATGTTCCTGTGTTTCTAAGTTGGAAGTTCATGTTACAGTTGTAGAAGACGTTCGTGAGGCCACATATAGAATATTGTATTCAGTTCTGGGCTCCGTGTGGTTGGAAATATGTTGTTAAGCTTGAAATGGTACAACGAAGATTTACGAGGATGGTGCCAGGACTAGAGTGACTGAGATATAGGCAGAGGTTTAGTAGTCTGGTTCTCTATTCCTTGGAACGCAGGAGCATAAAGGATGATCTTATTGAGGTGTATAAGATAATGAGAGGAATAAATGCACAGAGTCTCTTGCCCAGATCAGCTGAATCAGAGGTCAGAGGTTTAAGGTGCAGGGGAAATATTTAATCGCAATCTAAAGTATATCTTTTTCACACAAAGGTAATGAATGTAGGGATAACGCTGCCAGAGGAGGTAGTTTGGTAGGGACTAGCCGATATTTAAGAAGCTGTTGAGCATTTACATGGATAGGACAGGTTTGGAGGGATATGGACCAAATGCTGGTAGGTGAGACTAGTGTAGCTGGGACATGTTGGCTGGTGTGGGCAAGATGAACTGATGTGCTTTTTTCCACACTGTATCTCTCTGTGCCTCCATGTTTCTATTATTCGTCGACGTATGGAATTGAAAGCTGTCTGCTGCAAACAAGCTAATTCGCTATTTCCAAAGCGGTAGATTTGTTTATCATGCTACGGCTATGAACTAAATGATAGCAAGTAACAAAATGTTGTAAACGATCGTTGCTGGTGACTTCGATCATTCTACGTCTACTTGGGTATTTGGTTTGATTGTTGCATCTTGCGCTGAAGGGTCATTTCAATCCGTATGGAACGGAATGTTGTTTGCTACAGACTTCCATACTTTTTTCTGCTGGTGTTGTTGTGCACACAAAGGCAATTAAACTAAAATGTATCAATCAACAACGCGTTGTGGCATATACGATCTGATTAAATTGTTCATTCTGCGTGCAATGGCGTATTTTGTATGATCGTAGCACCTTGCGCTGGAAAGTTATTTGAAATCGTATGGAACTGACTGGTGTTTGCTTCACTTTATCCAACGCGGTAGAGTTATATTGCACACAAAGGCTACTAACCAAAAGGTACCGAGTAAACTATCATCTAGTTTAGATGTAGTTGAGAGATATAACGCGGAAACAAGCCCTTCGACATACCGAGTCCGCGGCGACCAGCATACATCCTGCACTTTAAGACTATCCGACACATACGAGGGACAATTTAAACATACACCAAGCCAATTAACCTACGTGCGGGAGGAAACCGACATTCTCGGAGAAAACCCACGCGTACACGGAGAGAGCGTACAAACTCCGTACAGACAGCACCCATAGTCGCGATCAAACCTGGGTCTCTGGAGCTGCAAGCGCTGTAAAGCAGCAACACTGCTGCTGCGCCACCGTGCCAATGCTTTCTTTTTTCTTTTTTTTTTGTGATATAAATTTTTATTAGAAGCAAACATATTACAATGTAGTGTAACATAGTATAAAAGAAGAAAAAACGTTTCATGTACATCAATCACTCATACATTATTAAATTTGTCAATTGTCAGTTAATTCTGCATCTAGTGTTTTTTTTTTATATAGATAGAAAAAGAAAAATAGAGAGAAAGAAGAAAGAAGAGAGAGAAAGAAGAATTACAATATCAAAAAAGAAAAAGAGGTGGAATGAATAACTTATAATACGTTATAGGAGATTAATTTGTAGGTTATGAAATATAATTACATCTAATCCTGAGCTCAAGTTTCAGTCGGGCTTTCGCGCTGGGCCACTCTATCCCTTCAAATAGGCAATGAATGGAGCCCATACTTTAACAAAAAGTTCTTGCTTGTCCATTAAGACAAGTCTAACTCTATCTAGATGTAGGGTCTCCGACATTTCCACAATCCACATTTTAATTGTGGGGGTTGTAGGGCCTTTCCAGAATTTTTATATTAATTTTTTCCCTGTTATTATACCGTAGTCAAGCAAGTTTCTTTGGCTTGTTGTGAGTGTTAAACTTTGTTCTGATATCCCAAGTATTATTAATTTTGAATCTGGAGACAATTTGGTATTAACAACTTCAGAGATTATTTGAAAAATATCAGTCCAGTAATTTTTAATTTTTATACAATTTGCAAAGGTATGTGTTAAATTGGCCTCTAGGTGCAGGCATTTATCACATATAGGAGAAATATGTGGGAAAATTCTATTTAGTTTTATTTTGGAGTAATGTAATCTGTGTAAGACTTTAAATTGTATTAAAGCATGTCTGACATTTAACGAACATTGATGTATATGTTGTAAACTTTCGTCCCAAATATCTTTCGTAATAGGATAACCTAACTCATTTTCCCATTTATGTCTATATAGTTCCATCGGTGGTACCTCATTATTTAGGAGAATGTTATACATATAAGCTATTAATTTTTCAGTGTTATGATGCTTATTCAAACATTCATCACGAATTTCTGGTTCCCTAGTCCTATAAACTTGTGTATTGGATTTAACATAATCTCTAATTTGTAAATATCTGAAAAAGTTATTTTGAGTGTAGTCCATGATTCTGTTGTAACTCTTGAAATGACAGAAAGATGCCTTCCCTATAAAGATGTCCAATCCTTTTAATTCCATAATTTTTCCATTGTATAAAACCTCTATCCAATATGGATGGCTTGAATAGAGGGTTATTTACAATGGGAAGACATAGTGGTATATTATTCATTTTTAAAGCCTTTTTTAATTGTTTCCAAATTCGTATTACACTATGTATTATACGGTTTTCCTTATAGGTTTTTTTATGCAATTTTGTGGTAGCAAATATAATCGAACCTATTTCAAAAGGTAAACAGTCTTCCTTTTCCATCCTTAACCATTCTGGTTGTTGGTCCATTTCTTCCAGCCAGAAAATCATGTTTTTAATATTGACTGCCCAAAAATAAAATAAGAAATTTGGCAAGGCCAAACCTCCGTTGCTCTTTGACTTACATAAATGTTTTTTACTTATTCTATGATTCTTATAATCCCAAATAAAGCTTGTAACAATGGAGTCGACTTTTTTGAAAAAGTGTTTTGGAATATATATCGGAATTAATTGAAATAAATATAGTTGTTGCGGTAAGAAAATCATTTTTATAGCATTAATTCTACCAAGCATTGAAATAGGAAGTGTTTTCCAGTACTGAATATGTTCGTGTAATTTATTAAGTAAGGATGGAAATTTTTGTTTAAATAAAGAGGTATACGTCTTAGTTACATAGATTCCTAAATATTTAAGTTTATCTTTAACTATTTTAAAAGGGGATTGTTGTATTGTATTTAAGTTGAATTTTGTTATTGGCATAATTTCACTTTTATTCCAATTAATCCTATATCCTGAGAACTGACCAAATTGTGTTATTAGATTTAATAGATTTGGAATACTAGTTTCTAACTTTGTAATATATATTAATACATCATCTGCATATAAGGACATTTTATTCCTTATATCTCTAGTGTTGTATCCATGTATTCCTGGATGTTTTCTAACGCGTTCTGCTAATGGTTCAATTGCAAGAGCAAATAATAGTGGGGATAGTGAACATTCTTGTTTACAACCTCTAGAAAGAGTAAATTTGGCTGATAACAGTTCATTTGTTAATATTCTAGCTGTTGGATTAGAGTATAACAATTTAACCTATGTACAGTACTTCTCTCCGAATTGACATTTTTTCATTACCGAAAATAAATATGTCCATCCTACCTGGTCAAATGCCTTTTCAGCATCTAACGAAATAATTGCTAGATCTGCATTTGGAATTCTATTTGTTTATATAATATTGAATAGTCTTCTCAAATTATAAAATGAGTAACGTTTTGGAATAAAACCTGTTTGGTCCGGGTGTATTAATTTGTTAATCACTAAGCTCAATCTATGAGATAGGATTTTGGTTAATATTTTCTGATCAGTATTTAAGAGAGCTCTATATGAACCTGGGTCTTCAGGGTCCTTATCCGATTTCGGTATAAGTATGATTGTAGATTCATTTAGAGTTTCTGGAAGTTTCTGTTGAGTATAAGCGTGCTTGTAAAGTCTCTGTAGACGTGGAGAAATCAGATGGTAACATGTTTTATAAAATTCAGAGCTTAGACCATCAGGACCTGCGGCCTTTCCATTTTTTAAAGATCTAATTGACTCCTCGATGTCTTTTACCGTAATTTCTACATCTAGTGATTCTCTCTCTTTCTGATCTAGACCTGTAAGATTACTTTTCTGTAGAAATGTTTCCATTCCTACTGGTTGTTCTGTTGTTTTAGATGAATACAATTTTTGATAATATTGTAAAAATCTATCATTAATATCTTTAGGTAGTGTTAATGTTTCTCCCTTATCTGATCTAATTTTGTAAATTGTTTTTTCCCCGTCCTGTTTACGAAGTTGACGCGCTAAATAGTTTTTGTGGTTTATCTCAAAATTCAAAATGTAATTGTTTTGTACGTTGATATAGTTTTATTACCCAGTCTGAGTATATCTTGTTTAACTTATATTTCAGTACTGCGATTTTATTATGTTTTACCATAGATGGTGCTATTGTATTTTCTATGTCTAATTGCCTTATTTCCGTTTCAAAAGACTGTTGTTTGGCCCTATTCTCTTTGTTAATAAATGATTGGGAGGAGATTAATGCTCCTCGCACAAATGCTTTAAATGTTTCCCAAAGAAGGGAGGCGGAGATTCCAGGGCTGTCATTAGCCTCGAAAAACATATTAATCTGTTTTACGAGGTATTCATTACATAGCTTTTCTTTCAGGATTTGGGGGTCAAGTCTCCATTGTGTCTTTGTCTCGGTCATTCCATTTAGTTTAATCATAAATGTTAGTGGAGCATGGTCCGATATTATAATATTATGATATTGCGAATTATAGGTAAATGGGATAAGTTTAGAGTCTACTAAGAAATAGTCTATCCTTGAGTAAGTTTTATGCACGGGTGAGTAGAATGAGTATTCTCGACCAGATGGGTTTTCAATTCTCCAAACATCCTTAATGTTGGTAGTATTAATATATGAATTTAGGAATTCACTTGACTGAGATTTTAATTTTCTTTGACTTGATGATCTATCCAAGTAAGCATCCCGTGTACAATTTAAGTCTCCACCGATAATTAAATTATGTTGTGTACATTCCGGGATAAAGTTAAGTATTCTCTTAAAGAACAGGGGGCTATCAAAATGTGGTCCATACACATTAAGGAGAGTCACTTTTTTTGAGTATAACTCCCGTACTAATACAATATATCTGCCTTCAATATCTTCTGTCGTTGATATATGTTTAAAGGGTATACTTTTACGAATTAATATTGCAACCCCTCTAGATCTATGTGAAAATGAAGAATGATACGTTTTAGCAATCCATTTGGCTTTCAATCTATGTTGTGCTTCCTTTTTAAGATGTGTTTCCTGGAGAAATATTACATCAGCTTTAAGTGATTTTAAATAGGCTAATAGTTTACCTCTCTTGATTGGTTCATTAATTCCCTTAACATTCCAGTTACAAAATGTTATTCCTTCACCCTCAATTTTCATATTAACGTCTTGCATCTTGTGATTAAAGTGGTCTATGTTGGAGCAGCTGGATCAGCGCACTAAACCCTACCTTATACTTGAACCTCAGGTAGATGAATTCTAAGTCGTCGGTTTTTCATCCGGACATATCTCCCTAAATAAAACATATAATTCCATTCCAAATACAAAATATAACATAACATAAGATAGAAAAGGTAATACAATGTTGTATTAGTAACGTGTAAAAAATAGAAAAAGAAGAAAACTACAACTATGATTAGTGCAGTTAGTGATAGCCACCCTAGTGTGACTAAACATCTAAAGACTTCCGTAGCTTTTGTAAAAAAAAAAATATTACTATCTCCGTACTTTCCTTAAAAGAAAAGTTTAAATTACAATGAAAACAATTCATGGGGGGGGGGGAGGGAAACAATAATTGTATTCCATAATTGAAGTATTTGTTAGTCTCCAATTAAAATGTTAGTATCATATAGCAAGCTAAAAATATTTTTCCTCTTTTTTTTTAAATTAAAAAAAAGGGGAAGACACTGTTATAGAGTAATCAAAAAACATTTTTAAAGAGTAATCAAAAACATTGTTAAAGAGTAATCAAAGTCCAAAATATCTAAATATCCAAAATAGCAAGGAAAAAACTTCCTATATTTTATTAATTAATTATTTGGATCACACTTTACTTATATTTCATACTTTTAATCAATTCTGAGTTGGTCCAGTTAACAACAATTAGTATTGATTAGTAGTCGTGATTAGAGTTAATTGTTAGAAATTAGTACTAAAATATAAATTTTATGTATCAGTAGCGAGATAATTGCCCAATTCTTCCCGCAGATCTTGGACAAAATCTGCAAGAAGAATGGGGACAGTTCTTAAAAATTATAGTTTAAAGTTCCATCTCTTCTCTGCAGGATAACAGTTTCCACTGTCTTCAGGTGAATGTTGGGTGTAGAATATTATTCAATCTTCGGTCTTATTCACGATGCTCTGGGCAAATTCAAGTGCCTCTGTATGCTTGACAAAGAAATGTTCCTTCTTCTCGTAGGTCACTCTTAATGTTGCGGGATATAACAGTCCATATGTCAGATTGTTTATATTCTTAAGTATTCTTCTTGTTTCTGTAAACAGCGCTCTCTTCTTGGCGACTTCCACAGGATAATCTCTAAATATGCTTATTTTGTCTCCTTCAAATGCGAGGTTTCTGCTTTGAACAATTATGTTCGGTGGCGCTATGGAGTAGGAGAGACTCGCGCTGACTAGCTCCGGGAAAAAAACGTTGAAAACGGGGGGGAAAGACGGGACCTACCTCTAGAAAACGGCACCGAGTGTTTGCAACAGGTCCGTGACGTCATCAGGCGCGCGACACCGGCAGCATGTCGATTCAACATACCCCCCCCCCCACCAAGACGAGAAAAACCGGTAAGGGAAAAGAGGCAGGCCCACCTGAAGCCTTGGGCTCAGTTTTAACAGCATCCCAAGAAGATATCTCAAGGAAGAAAAAAACAGATGTGGAAGAATTAAGAACCTTCCTGACACAGGACATCTCTAATATAATGACAGAATTTAAAAATCTTAAACAGGAGCTGAAATCTTTAAAAGATGAAATTAAAGAACAAATTAAAGATGAGGTTACAGCTTCTGTGCATGAAGTTCTGGAAGACTGGAAATTAACCATGGAAGAAAATATGCATCAAAATACTGAAGAAGTATATGATAAACTGAATTCGATGGAATCCAGATTTGATGCTAAGTTGGAGCCGATCCTCCAGACTTTAAATCAACACCACGAGGCTGTAAAGAAATTGGAGGAAATTGCTGAGACAAGCACCGAAACAACAAATAAACTTATTGCCGAGAACAAACGCCTATCGAAGTTATTACATCAAATAACCGAAACATGTATTGACTTGGAGGGACGACAGAGACGTCAGAATTTAAGAATCGTAGGCGTCCAGGAAGGCAGAGAGGGGAATCGTGACCCTCGCGAATTTGCTGCAGATCTGCTGAAAAAAGTCTTGAAACTGGATCAAGCACCGTTAATTGCCCGAGCGCACAGAATATCAAGACGTCGCCCGGCGTGGGCGCCCCCCCAAGACAACTGATAGTGAAGGTGCAATATGACCATGTTTTGGATGATATGGTGCCAATGCTTTCTGATGAAGGTAATGATTCAGCGCCCACTGGAGTATTGGTTTGAGTGTACTGGAAAGTTAGTTCAAGATGTATGGAATTGAATTCCGTTTGCTGCAAACAAGTCTAATTCGATATTTTGCAAAGCTATGTAGTGTTATTGCATCAAATAACTCTTAAGTAAATGGTTGCATGTAACAACGTATTCTTCACGATCTTTTCTGATTAACGTGAGCATTCTACGTCGATTGGAGTATTTCGTTACATTGTATATAATATTGTAATATTGTGTAGATATATTGTACTTTATATACATATCATAGACGTAAATGTAGATGGTTAGCTTTGAAAGTTTGCGGACGACTCCAAAATTGGAGACGTTGTAGATGGTGCGGTATGCTCTCAGAAGATACGGCGGCATTTATGGACGTAGAAATGGCATATGACAATTATCCCGATCAAGTGAGAGGAGATTCATTTTGGGAGGTTGACTTTAAGGAGGGAATAGACAGTTACCGACAAGACCCTTAACAAAATTGATGCGCAGAGGGATCTTGAAGTCCAAGTTCAGAGATCACAGAACGTGGCAGCTCAAGTAGATATGGTGGTTAAGAACCAGTATGTCATGCTTGTCTTCCTTGCTTCTGACATTGAATATAGGAATCTTGATATGCTTCTTCGGTTAGGGAGCATCTGGAGAATTGCCCTTCATTTCTGATTGCCCCATTGCGGAAGATTTGTAGAGAGTCCAGAAGAGAATTATAAGAACGTTGCCTCGATTTGAATGTTTCATCTACAAGTAGAGGTTGGGTAGATTTGGAATGTTTTCTCTGAAATATCGGAAGGTGAAGAGAGACTTGATGCAAATAAAATTCTGATACGATAGACAGACATAACTTTATTCCCAGGGGGGAAATCTCCAGCACCTCATGGAATATATGAAAAGGAAAGAAAGTGAAAATATAATGGAGATGTGCGGGGCATATTTTACTCACAGTGTTACGGGCCAGGAACACAATGTTCGGCACAACACACTGAAGGCCCGGTTCCTTGGCTGAGGTTCTTGGTTGGACTTGAGGCAGGAGGTATAAGCACGTGAAAATCCGTCGCAATTGGAAGGTATGTTGGGGCCCCTCGATGGAAGTGAGGGAGAAGGTGTAGGCACGTGTATGTCTGTCTCATCGAAACCTCTCTCGGACAAGCCTAACCCATCCATTTTTCAGTCTCCATTCTCGGGAGACTATTTACACCAATTCATCAATAAATCCTTACCTGTCATCATTTTACATCCGGATTTTAACACAGATGTAACTCCTGAACGTTATTCCCTCATCATGTATTTGTATACTATAAATGGATTGATTGAAATCATGTATCTTCTGACTGGTTAGCACGCAAGAAAATGCTTTGTACCTCGGTGAACGTAAGAATAAACTAAACAATACTGATTGATCTGATATAGTTCAGCCCGGAGGTAAATAAAGAGACTCTGGCATTTACTGCGTGTGACCAGCCAATTTATTAATTCATGTTCAGAATTAATGACACAACGGGTTTTTCACAAAATTCACAAACTCCTCTCTGAACTTGGCATGTCTCACCATAAATACGTTTTAGTGCATAGACTTATGTTTTGCTGTACGTATCCGACGTGTCGTAACATATAATAGGAAGGATTGTAATAATTTGGATGTGTTCCTGAAACGCTATAATAAAGATAATCAACAAGAGGCATCAAGCACAGAAGCGACTAGCCAAAATAATGTGCCTGACTCAGAATGTTGAAAAGCACGAAAGGGATTAATCACACGACCTCTTTATCAAACAGGTTATATCCCACCCACTTTGGATCCGTATAGTTCGCAGGTTTTCCATCACAGAACCAATGCACTTCGATATTGTCACTCTAAGTCAGAGAAGAGATAGTAGGGGAGGTTTTTGTAACAGAGGAGGACGCCTGTTATAATCGGAACCACCGACGCAGTTTCTCCGTACAATATTTTCTCTTCTCCACTGACAACAAATGAGAACGAACCGATCAAAGATGAGAACGACGGTGAACTAGAACGAACGCACATGAGGACAAATATAACGCTGCGGTACGGGCACATTTATCGCAATGTTGCTGTGAAATACTAACGGATCCGAAACTGTATGTCTGCATTAATTACAGACTGGAGATCCGCCGCTGCCATGGCCATCGGGCAGCGAGTGGTACATATGGAGAGGACGCAGTTATTCCGTGACTGGATCGCAATCGCCACCAGGTTAACTGGATTGAAGAAAAATAACATTACTCTCTCACCCATTGCATTGCCCGGAGTAGGATCTAACGGGTGGCCAGTATGATTATTTCCATTCAGGTCGAAGACTAATTTCAAATGAATTGGGTGGAAAATCGGAGATGATGCTAGTACCACGTCGACCTTCTGGCGTTCAGTTGTGCAGTTATTTCATGTGGACCTCGTGGTTTGGACAAGGTCTGAGACACGCTGAATCGGCAATTCAAATATGTATTTTAATACTTTGTAATCAACAAATGACTACGTCGCAGTTATATCTATGTTGTATTGCTATTCCGAGACATAACTGTAGGAGGAACAGAAATGTCCCATGTCATTTTGAATCATAATGCGGACATGATTAGGGACTTGCCTTGCCTTGCCTTCCACGCCTTGCCTTGACTTGCCTTGCCTTGCCTTGTTTTCAATGCCTTGGCTTGTCTTGCCTTCGATGCCTTGCCCCGCCTTGCCTTGCCTAGCCTGACCTTGCCATACCTTGCATTCAATGCATTGCTTTGCCTTTCCTTTCCTTCAAAGCCTTGATTGCCTTGCCTCCAAGGCCTTCCCTTGCCTTCAATGCCCTGGCTTCCCTTGCCTTGAATTCCCTACATTGCCTTGTCTTCAATGCTTTCCCGCGTGTCCTTCAATACCCTGACGAACCTTGCCTTCATTGTCTTGCACTGCGTTGCCTTCAATGCCTTGCCAAGGCAAATTAATTCAAGACACGACAAGCCATCGAAGGCAGGGAAGTACAAGGCGAGGCAATGAAGGCAAGGCAAGGCATGGAAAGGCATGTCATTGAATACAAGAAAAGGAAAGTAGCGGAGTCAGGGGTTTTTGGGGAGAAGGCAGGAACGGGCTACTGATTGGGGATGATCAGCCATGATACATTGAATTGCAGTGCTGCTCGAAGGGCCGAATGGCTTACTCTTGCACATATTGTCTATTATTTATTGTCTATTGTAACCCATGGAAGACAAGGCATGGCACGTTACTGACGTCAAGGCAAGGCAAAGCACCGTAGGCAATGCAAGGCAAAGCAAGGCATTGAAGGCAAGGGAAGAAAAGCCAAGCAACGAAAGGCAGGCTTCTTTTTTGCCTTCAATGCCTTGACTTGTCTTGCCTCAAATTATTTGCCTTGCGTTCCTTTACCTTGAATGCTCTACTTTCCTTACGTAAAATGCCTTGCCTTAACTCGCTTGCCCTGCCTTGCCCAGCCCTCAAGCCTAGCCTTGTCTTCAACACCTTGCCCTGCCTTGCCTTGCCTTCAACGGCGTGGCTTCAACGACTTACCTTTCCTTTGCTTGCCTTCAAATCCTTGCATTGTCCTCAATGCCTTCCAATGTCCTCAATGACTTCAACGTCTTGCCTTGCCAGGTCTTCAAAGCCTCTCATTGCCTTCAATGCTCTGCCTTGCCTTGCCTTCATTGCCTTGTTTTATCTTGCCTTGACTTACCCTGACTTGCCATTCCCTTTCTCCAATGCCTTCCCTTGCGTTGACTTCAATGCCCTGCCATACCATGCCTTCAATACGTTGGAACACAAGGCAAGGTACTGAAGGTAAGATGCGACGATGAAGGCAAGGCAAGGCAAGGCAAGGCAAGGCAATGCAAGTAAAGGCATGCAATTTAATGCAAGTTAGGGAAAGACATATAGTGCCTTCAGAAATATTCAGAACCCTTCGACTTTTCCACATTTTGCTACGTTACTGCTTTATTTTAAAAAATGAATCAATCCATTTTTTTAATCATCAATCTACACACAATACCCCAGAATGAAGAAGTGAAAGCAGGTGTTTAGAAATTTTAGCAAATTAATTAAAAGTAAATAACTGTGTTACCACATTTTCATAAGTATTCAGACCCTTTGCTATGACACTCAAAATTGAGCTTAGTTTCATCCTGTTCCCATTGAGTATACTTGAGATGTTTTTACAACATCATTGGTGCATCAGTGGTAAATTAAATGTATTGGACATGATTTGGAAAAGCACACACCTGTCTATATAAGGTCCCACATTTGACAGCGCATATCAAAGCTAAAACCAAGCCATGAAGGCTAAGGAATTGTCCGTAGGCCTCCGAGACAGGATTGTGACGAGACACAGACCTGTGGAAGGGTATAAAACAATTTCTGCAGCATTGCAGGTCCCGAAGAGCACAGTGGCCTCCGTCATTCTTAAATGGAAGAAACTCTTCCAGTACTCTTCATAGAGCTGGCCACCCGGCCAGCTCTGTGCAATCGGGAGACAAGGTTCCTTTGTCAGGGAGGAGACCAAGAACCGGATGGTCACTCTGACAGAGCCTCAGAGTTCTTCTGTGGAGATTGGAGAAACGTTCCAAAGGACAGCTATATCTGCAGCAATCTACCAATCAGGCCTGTATTGTAGAGTGGCTATACGGAAGCCATTCCTCAGGAATAGGACAGCCGGGTAGGAGTTCCCCAAAGGCATGAGAAACAAAATTCTCGTCTGATGAGAAAGGCATGGAAGGGAAGGAAGGTAAGGCAAGATAACGATGGCAAGTCAATGAATTGCAATTAATTGCCCAGCCTTTAATGCCGTGCCTTGCCTCGCCTTGCCTTCAGTGCCTTGCCTTGCTATTCCCTGCCTTGTCTTGGCTTCAGTGCTTTGACTTGGCTTGCTTTCCCCAGCCTTCAATGCCTTGCCTTGACTTGACTTGCCTTCAATGCCTTGCCTTGCTTGTCTTCAATGCCTTGGTTGCCTTGCCTGCCATGCCTTGCCTTCAATGCGTTGTCTTGACTTGTCTTGCCCTCAATGCGTTGCCCTGTCTTGCCTTCAATGCCTTGTATTATCTTGCATTGCCTCCAATACCCAAGGAAAGGCAAGACAAATCATTGAAGGCAATGCAAGACGTTGAAGGCAAGGCGTGGAAAGCAAGGCGAGCAAGGCATTAAAGGCAAGACAAGGGAAATCATTGAAGGCTAGACAATAGACAATATACAATAGATGCAGGAATAGGCCATTCGTCCTATCGACCCAGCACCGCCATTCACTGTGATCATGGCTGATCTTCCACATTCCGTACCCGGTTCCTGCCTTCTCACTGATTTGTATTCACTCCATTACAAAGTATTAGGTGAACCACAAGGCTTTTAGTAAAACGCATGCAGAGAGAATAATGTATACTACTGCAATGGTATCATCTTACAGACTGTCGTGCGAGGGACGATAGGGTTGTTATCAATAAATGCATTCCTTAATCAAGTCTCGAACTGGTTTGCGTAGCTCGACGGAATGTGTATCATGCATAGTATAAGTGATAAAAGTTATATTGGCAGATATTAATATGGTTAATTTACATCCATTAAAATAAGCAAACTAGAAGTAACAAGCATATAGTGGGGTATATAGAAGAACACCAATATGAGGGGAGTGCACTTTATTTGTGTACTGTGCGCTGTGAGCAGCAAGCGGGAAGACAGTTCAAATATTCATACAGGCAGTTGTGGGACCGTGGCATTGCTAAAAGATTAGACCGTGGTGGAGATACAGCTGTGTAGTCAGCATAATGTCGAGGCGGCATTGGCTCTTTGACTGGGCGAAAATGTTGTCTGGTAAGTCTGTAGGTGGTATCATCAACACTGACCACCAGCAGTGCCCTGAATGACGCCCCGCCATTCGTAGCATTTTGGCGTTGGCAAGCGGACACCTGTCCCTTGGTCAGAGATGGAAGCGGTGTGCTTGACCTTTCCTTGTACTTTTTCTGGGTATCGAGTCGCATTAGGAATTTTGCCTGGACCACCGCGGGGGCAGGAATTTGTGGAATGAACAACTGTTTCGCTACAGGCAGCACAGTGCGTGTCTGCCTTGACATAAGGCGCTGGGCAGGGGAACCCAGCACATGATCACAGGAAATGTTCCGTAAATTGATTAAGTCGAGATAAACGTCGAAACCGGACCGATTTGAGCGTTCCATCATTGTTTTGCATTTCTCACCGCACGTTCTGGCAAACCATTGGACTGCGGGTTCTCGGGGTTGCTGGTGATGTGGCGAAAATTCCAGCATTTAGCGAAGTTATTGAAGTGCTGACTGGTAAATTGGCTGCCATTGTCGGAGAGAAAATTAACGGAAGACCCGTGGACAGAATAGCGTGCCAGCTTTTCAACAACCATGGCTGAGGTTGGACTGCGAAGTAGGTCGATCTCGATCTATTCGGAGTACAAGTCGACCAGGATCAGGTACTGATTGCCATACCACTTGAAAATGTCAGTTGCAACTGTAGACCATGGCAATTGAGTTGTGGGGTGCGATGGAAGGGACTGTTTGGGATTGTGCGGCGCTAGACTGTTCCACACCGCACAGCACGCGGATTTCTCACCTATACAATCGGTCATTTCAGGCCAAAAGAACATACTTATTGTCCTCAGAACAGTTACCTTCACAGCGGGATGACACCTGTGGTTGGTATCGTAATACTTGTTTTGCACAGATACAGGGATATCTGCCTTGTGTCCTTTCAACACAATGTCGTCCTGAAATACCAGTTCATCATGAACAGGGGAAACTGGGCGAATCAGGGGCGGTAGCTGTTTGTAAGTGATCCATTACAAAGTCTGGAATCATAAGTCTTTTATTAATATAATAAAGAGAGAACGTTACACACAGCTCTGCTCTTCACGTAAGGGGTGAGGTGTCAAATGGGATAGTCGAGGTTGGAGTTAAAGGGAAAGAGAGTAAAGAGATAGTTAATGACCCCAGAATTAACGGGAAAGGAAGCTCACAAAGGGATAGGAGAGTATGGCCAAGTAGAATATGGATCGATGTGAAAGGTGAGATGCGTGAAGAATTAAAAGTATTGGATATGAATGCGCGACGTATAAGAAATAAAGTAGATGAGCATGAGGCTCAGTTAGAGGTTGGTAGATATGACATTGTAGGGATTACTGAGACGTGGCTGCAGGAGGATCGGGACTGGGAACTTAATATTCGGGGTTATATATCCTATAGAAAGGAGAGGCAGGTGGGCAGAGGAGGGGGGTAGCTCTGCTGGTGAGGGGTGGAATTCAATCCATTGCGAGTGAAGACATAGGAACTGACGAGGTAGAGTCACTGTGGATTGAGTTGAGGCATTCTAAAAGCAAAAATATACTAATTGGTGTTATCTACAGATCCCCGAATAGTAGCCCGGATTTAGTGTGTATTTGCAGCAGGAGTTATAACTGGCATGTAACAAAGGTAATGCTACTTTGGTGATGGGGGATTTCAATATGCAGGTAGACTACGAAAATCTGTTTGGTTCAGGACCGGAAGAAAGAGAGTTTGTAGAATGGCTCCGAGATGGATTCTTAGAGCAGATTGTACTGGAGCCGACCAGATAAAAGGCAATTTAGGATTTAGTGTTGTCCAATGATCCAGATATGATAAGAGAACTCGAGGTAAAGGATCCGCTTGGAGGTAGTGATCATAATATGATTAGTTTTAATCTGCAAATTGAGAAGGAGAAGGTTAAATCGGAAGTGTCAGTGATGCAGTTGAAGAAAGGAGATTGCAAGGCATGAGAGGGGAGCTGACGAAGGTCGACTGGAAAGGGATCCTAGCAGGAATGACGGTGGAACAGAAATGGCAGGAATTTCTGGGCATAATTCGGAAGACGCAGGATCATTTCATTTCAAAAAGGAAGAAATATTCTAAGGGGAGTAGGAGCCAACCGTGGCTGACAAGAGAAGTTAGGGATAGAATAAAACTAAAAGAAAAGATGTATAACACAGCAAAAAGTAGCCGGAAGCCAGAGGATTGGGAAACTTTCAAAGGACAACAGAAGGAAACAAAACGGGTAATACGAGCTGAAAAGATGAAGTACGAAGGGGTGCTGGCCAGGAATATAAAGAAGGACAGTAAAAGCTTCTTTAGATATGTTAAGGGGAAAAGAGAAGCAAAGTCAAATGTGGGTCCCTTGAAGGTAGACACGAGTGAAGTTATTATGGGCAACAAGGAAATGGCAGAAAAGTTGAATCGGTACTTCGGATCTGTCTTCACTAAGAGAGATAGATGGATAGATAGAAAATAGTTGCAAGAGGAGGCCCTTCGGCCCCTCGAGCCAGCACCGCCATTCAATGTGATCATGTCTGATCGTCCCCTATCAATAACCCGTGCATGCCTTCTCCCCATATCCCTTGACTCCACTAGCCCCTAGAGCTCTATCTAACTCTTTCTTAAATCCATCCAGTGACTTGGCCTCCACTGCCCTCTGTGGCAGGGAATTCCATCAATTCACAACTCTCTGGGTGTTTCTATAAGATTCCCCCTCATCCTTCTAAACTCCAATGTATACAAGCCCAGGCTTTTCAACCATTCCTCATATGACTGTCCCTCCATCCCAGGGATCAATCTCGTACACCTACGCTGCACTGCCTCAATCACAAGTATGTCCTCGTCAAATTAGGAGACCAAAACTGTACACAATACTCCAGATGTGGTCTCACCAGAGCCCTATACAACTACAGAAGAACCTCTTTACTCCTATACTGAAATCCTCCTGTTATGAAGACCAACATTCTATTAGCTTTCTTTACTGCCTGCTGTACCTGCACACCAACTTTCAGTGCCCGGTGTACAAGGACACCCAGGCCTCGCTGTACCACCCCCTTACCTAACCTAACCCCTAAAGAAGACACAAACAATCCCCCAGATGCACTGGAGGACAGAAGATCTAAGGGGGTTGTGGAACTGAATGAGGTTTTCATTAGGCGAGATATAGTATTGGGTAGGCTAATGGGACTGAAGGATGATAAATCCCCTGGGCCTGATGGTCTGCACCCAGGATCCCCAGGGAAGTGGCTCTAGAAATAGTGGACGCATTTGTGATCATTTTCCAATGTTCAATAGATTCAGGATCAGTTCCTGTGGATTGGAGGATAGCTAATGTTATTCCACTTTTCAAGAACGGAGAGAGAGAGAAAATGGGGAATTACAGAGCAGTTAGCCTGACTTCGGTGATGGGCAAGATGCTGGAGTCAATTATTAAAGATGTAATAATGGGGCATTTGGATAGCAGTAAAATGATTAGTCCAAGTCAACATGGATTATGAAAGGGAAATCATGCTTGACTAATCTTCTGGAATTTTTTGAGGATGTGACAAGTAAAATGGATGAAGGGGTCCCAGTGGATGTAGTGTATCTAGACATTCAGAAAGCCGTTCATATGTTCCCGCACGGGATACGGGTGACTTAAATTACAGGACATGGTATTGCGGGTAGGGTGTTAGATTAGATAGGTAGCCCTTTATTGTCATTCAGACCGAAGTCTGAACGAAATTGCAACAGTCATGAATAAAACAACAATAAACACATATTAACATCCACCACAGTGGGTCCACCCAACATCTCCTCACTGTGATGGAGGCAAAAGTCTTAGGTCTGCAGTCTCTTCCCTCCTCTTCTCCCTCTGCGCTGAGGCGATACCCCCCGGGCGATGTTTCCCGCGGCTCAAACACCGCGGCCCGGGGTGGTCGAAGCTGCCGCCCACCAGTCCTGCAGACGCAGCCGCTGGCCAGCGGCCGAACCCCGGACTCAGGCCTCCACCGCCAGAACACCGTCCCAGCCACTCTCACGTGAGTACCGTGCAGTCTTCAGCCTCGGGCTGGGCCGCCCCGACATGGGCGCCGAACCTCCCCCGGGCCGGGCCGCCCCGACATGGGCGTCGCTTCTACCCCGGGCTGGGCCGCCCCGACATGGGCGTCGCTTCTTCCCCGGGCCGGGCCGCCCCGACATGGGCGTCGCTTCTCCCTCTGGCCGGGCTGCCCCGACATGGGCGTCGCTTCTTCCCCGGGCCGGGCCGCCCCGACTTGGGCGCCGAACCTCCCTCGGGCCGGGCTGCCCCGACTTGGGCGTCGCTTCTCCCTCGGGCCGGGCCGCCCCGACTTGGGCGCTCACGGGAGCACTGTTCCAGCCCTGAGCCGGACCACCCTCACGGGAGGGAGCTTAGGGCGAGTCCTGACGGGCTCTGCCTCCGGAGCCTCGAGGTCGCCACCTCCATTAGGCCTCAGCGCAGATGGAGGCAGAGAAGGGGAATACGACAAAAAGTCGCATTCCCCCGCAGGGAGAGACTGCAAACCCCGTTACAACCCCCCCCCCAAAACACAAACTAAAAACCAAAAACTAGGCTACCCAAAACGAAATAAACAACACAAAAAACACAAACAAACAGGATTGCCGATGAGCCGCTGCAGCCAGTGCCGCGCCGCCACTTCCGCCACGGAAGTGTTGACATGGATAGAAAATTGGTTGTCCGACCGGAAGCAAAGAGTACGAGTGAACGGAACCTTTTGAGAATGGCAGGCAGTGGCGAGTGGAGTGCCGTAAGGCTCGGTGTTGGGGCGCAATTGTTTACCACATTTATTAATGATTTGGAAGAGGCAATTAAGAGCAACACTAGCAAGTTTGCGGATGACACAAAGCTGGGTGGCAGTGTGAACTGTGAAGAGGATGTTAGGAGGTTGCATGGTGACCTGGACAGGTAGAGTGAGTGGGCAGATGCATGGCAGATGCAGTATAATATAGGTAAATGTGAGGTTATCCACTTTGGCGGCAAAAACAAGGGGGCAGATTATTATCTCAATTGGGTTAGGTTAGGTAAGGGTGAGGTGCAGCGAGACCTGGGCGTCCTTGTACACCGGTCACTGAAAGTTGGCTTACTGATACAGCAGGCAGTGAAGAAAGCTAATGGAATTTTGGCCTTCAAAACAAGAGGATTTCGGTATAGGAGTAAAGAGGTTCTTCTGCAGTTGTATAGGGCTCTGGTGAGACCACATCTGGAGTATTGTGTACAGTTTTGGTCTCCTAATTTGAGGAAGGACAACCTTGTGATTGAGGCAGTGCAGCGTAGGTTCACGAGATTATCCCTGGGATGGCGGGACTGTCATAGGAGGAAAGATTGAAAAGACTACGTTTGTATTCACTGGACTTTAGAAGGATGAGGGGGATCATATAGAGATATACATCTATAAAAGGACTGGACAAGCTAGATGTAGGATAAATATTCACAATGTGTGGCGAGTCCAGAACCAGGGGCCCACAGTCTTAGAATAAAGGGGAGGTCAGTTAAGACTGACGTGGCGTCATGGAGTGCTGGGATGCGCTGCAATTAGCTCCGCTGCCGAAGAAAGGCTTTAATGTGCAAAAAGTACGAGTTGGAAGACGGGGGAGTTTTAAAATAACTACCGAGCTGTTATATAATTGTGTAAGACGAGTTGTCAGAAATCCTGCTGATAACGGGATTTTCTGATACTCTTAAATGCACAAGATGAATCCCAAGGGATCTGCTACAAGACCCCAAGTGAAACAACGGACCATAGAGCTGCAAACAACAACAGAAAGCTCGGAAGAAGAAGTAGATTTTCAAAGACTACATGTTGAAATGGCTTCAAAGGAAAGCCAGATGGAACAACTGGTACAATCGGTAAGAACTTCATTTACCAAAGACATTGCTAAAGTGATACAAGAAGGGAATATAACACTGGAGAAAAATCTGGCTAAAACATTTGTCTAATCTCGACCAGAGAATTGAAAATCCATCTGGTCGAGAATACTCATTTTACTCACCAGCGCATAAAACTTACTCAAGGATAGACTACTTCTTAGTAGACTCTAAACTTATCCCATTTACCTATAACTCGCAATATCATAATATTATAATATCAGACCATGCTCCACTAACATTTATGATTAAACTAAATGGAATGACCAAGACACAGTCACAATGGAGACTTAACCCCCAAATCTTAAAAGAAAAACTATGTAATGAATATCTCGTAAAACAGATTAATATGTTTTTTGAGGCTAATGTTTGTAAAGACTTGTCAAACACGTAATGTCTTCACTCTTAGTTTATTGCATACATTGTAGTCGTGTACACACATATTGCCCTGGCTGTTCGTGGTCCGTTACCGGAGCTAGAGAGCGAGCTGGGGGTGGGAAGGTTACAATTATACTGAAGATAATGGGGAGTGGTAAGTAGTGGTGAGGTCATTAGGTTAAAGGAACATGCACTGATCTACATCCTTCCCCTTGGAAAGGGAAACATTACAATGATGACAGTGAGACTACGACTCATATGCTAGACACAAACCCGCGCGTACATCGTCAGGAAAAAACTTGAAACATTCAAGCAAACTCCCCGTAACGCTCAGGCGGCTTGACCAGACGCCCGGAGCGGGTACGCAGCCCGCCTCCCCCCCTCCGAAGGAAGAGCAGGTACAGGAGCAGGAGGGGTGATAGGGGAGCTGACAGGAGAATGAGTAGGAGAGGGAGGACGAGGAGACCGGGGAGGAGAAACGGGCACCGCAACGGGCACGCGAGCGGGAGAGGTATGATGGGGGGGGGGGCAGGAGGAGCAGTGGGAGAACGGGGCACCAAGGGTTGAGAGGGCAGAGTCCTGGGCATGGGAGGAGCGGTAGGCAAAGAAGTGGCAACCGGGGGAGCAAAAGGGGCTGCGGGAGGCGGAGCGGGCTCGTTAACCGGCAGCAAATGCTGGCGGGACCGGCGGTAGATGGTGCCCTCGTAGTCAACTAGGTAAGAGCGCGGAGAGTCCGCAAAGTCGATGACAACAGCCAGTCGGTGGTGTCCGGAGGGGGACTGCTTCCGGACGACCTGGCCCTTGAAGAGGGGCTGAAGGAGACGGCATGATTTGTCGTGGGAGCGGTTCTGGACGGCCTGTTTCTGGGCAATGCGCTCCTGGACAGCAGCGGGGCTGCGGAGTGCGGGCAGTAGGGATCGCTGGGAGACAGGGATCGGAGGGCGTGTGGTGCAGGACATGATCCGCTGAGCAGGCGAGCGCATGGCATGGTCGCGACAATATTTCGGAGATTTAGTAGTGCCAGATAAAAATCCGAATACGATAGTCTGCACTGCTCCAACAGCTCCTTGGCACTGCGGACGGCGCGCTCAGCAAGGCCGTTGCTCTGCGGGTTTTCAGGGCTGCTGGTGATGTGGCGACAGTTATACGCGGCAGCGAAGGCGCGGAACTCAGCACTCGAGAACTGGCCCCCGTTGTCAGACTGCACAGTCACAGGAATACCAAAGGTCCCAAAGTTGCGTTTCAGCTTCCCGATGACAGCAGCAGAAGTGAGGGAGTGCAGACGCTCCACCTCGAACCAGCTGGAGTAGGAGTAGACCAGGACCAGGACATGTTTGCCACGCCACTCAAATATGTCCGTAGCGACCGCCATCCACGCCAGGGCGGGGGCAGGCTGTTGCAGGAGTGGCTGGCGTTGCTGGTGGGGAGAGAGGGTATTGCAGGTTGAGCAGGCAGAGACCCTATCCCGGATGTCCTGTGCCATGCCGGGCCAATAAAATTGGCTCTGGGCCTGGGACAGGGTGGCATCGGATCCGGGATGGCCGCTGTGGGCAGATTGGAAATAGTGGTCCCGCAGTGCAGCAGGCACCACAACCTTGTGGCCCTTCACCACCACGCCGTCATGCTGCACAAGTTCATCCCGGACTAGGAAGTAGGGCGCAGCACCAGCCGGCAAGGATGAGCGACGGTCAGGCCAGCCACGACGGATGACGTCTACAAGCTGTTGCAGGTCAGGATCATTGGCAGGGTGGTGAATCAGGGACTGCATCTGCTGGGAAGGCACAAAATTAAAGTTTAGTACCATCAGGTCCGATGATTCGTACGGGTGGCGGGCAGTAGACGCCAGCGGTGCGCGGGACAGCGTGTCGGCCACAAACATGTCCTTGCCCTTTCGGTACACGATTTGAAACGTGAAGCGTTGGAGCTGCAGCATCATACGCTGCAAACGGGAAGAAGCCACGTGGATCGTTTTGTTCAAGATCGTGACCAGCGGCTGGTGGTCGGTTTCAATAGTGAAAGTGTTACCCAGAATGTAGTCCTTGAACTTCGAGCAGGCAAACACCACAGCAAGGAGCTCCTTCTCGATCTGAGCGTAGCGTTGCTCGCTAGGGGTCATAGTGCGGGAGGCGTAGGAGACAGGCAGTTGCAGGCGGTCGTAGATTTGCAGGCAGGCGGCACCGAGACAGAAACTTGAGGCATCGCAGGAAAGGACGATGGGGCGCTTTAAGTCGAAGAACTTTAGAGTGGGGGTGCGAACCAGCCGGGACTTTAGGTCATCGAAGGCTGCCTGATGCAGCAGGTACCAAACCAGGCAGTGTCCTTCTTGGTCAGTTCCCTCAGGGGCGCACTCAGCTCGCTGAGGTCGGGAATGAATTTCCCCAGGTAGTTCACCATGCCCAAGAAGCGCTGCAGGCTGGGCACGTTGACCGGAGCTGGCATCCCAGAGACCGCAGCTGTCTTCTGTGGGTCTGGTTTCAGACCCTCAGCCGTAAAAACGTGGCCCACGTAGGTGACCTCCGGGACGCGGAAGCGGCACTTCTTGGGGTTCAGTTTGAGGTTGACCTCACGAGCCCGATCCAGAACTTGGCGGAGGTAGAGGTCGTGCTCAGCGACGTCTCTCCCGTACACTAAGAGGTCATCGACGATGATAGCACACGGCAGATGGGCAAATAGCTGCTCCATGGTGCGCTGGAAAACCTCGCTGGCAGAATTGATCCCGAAAGGCATGCGGAGGAAACGGAACCTGCCGAAAGGTGTACCGAACGTGGTCAGGAAGGATGAACGTTCATCCAGCGGAATCTGCACGAAAGAGCTCTTGGCATCGAGGACAGAGAATACAGTGGCTGGGCCAACCTGTGCAGCGACATCCTCCACCGTTCGCATGGGGTAGTGCGGGCGTTTGATGGCAAGGTTTAGGTCCTTGGGGTTTATACAGATCCGAATATCACTCTTGTCCTTCTTGGAAGCAACGACCATGGTGGAGACCCACCGGGTGGGATCACTTATCTCCTTGATGATGCCCACGGCCACCATCTGGCGCAGAGTCGACTCCACCCTGTCCTTCATAGCAAAGGAGACGCGGTGAGCCGGGCGGACTACCGGATGGACCTCCGGGTCCACCTTGATTTCGCACTTGCGGGGTAGTTTGCCCAATAAATCGACAAAACGGTCGGGGTACTCGCACATGGGATCCATGGGGGTCTGCACCAGGTGGATATCGCGGTGGAAGGAAACCAAACCGAGGTCCTGGCACGCACTGGCGCCCAACAGAGTAACATTCTCAGATTCCAGCAGGAGGAAAGAGAGGGGCCGAGAGGCCTTCAGAACTGTGCAGATAAGGGTTGCCTTACCGACTGGAACTAGCACACTCCCCCCATATGCGTGGAGACGGGAGTCGTCAGCAGTAACCTTCTCACCAGATCTCATCTGCTGAAAGAGGCTTAACGACATAACATTTGCAAACGCCCCCGCGTCGACCTTCGCAGGAAAGGTCTTTCCATTCACAGTAACTCGAACTGATGGATCAGCTATCAAAGCATGTGCACCCAAGACGGAAAAAACAAGCGATTCATCATGGGAGGAACTGGTATCATAATCAGGGAGTTCGTCTGAAAGGTATTCGGAGCCATAAACACTATCAGTCACAGTCAGGTTGTGTAGACTCCTTCTCGGAGCAGGGACAGGCTGGCCCCTGGAACGGCACACTGCGGAGAAGTGATTCCGCTTCTTACAGAAATTACAAGTCTTTCCCAGCGCAGGGCAAACATTAAATTGATGACTGACGAAGTAGCAGTTCGGGCATCGACGAGGGTTGTCCCTCGCGGGCGCGGGAGTGCTACGCTGGCGTGGCGGGCCATCGTGCCGCGGGCGTTCAGCAGTACCGGCATAGTGAATGTCCTGAGCCTCAGGGGGAGATACGGAGTCGACAGCAGCAGCCATGCGAGAGGCATGCAAAGCCTCGATTAAAGTGAGGTCTGGCATCCTCAAAAGCTCTGCCCGTAGCTTCACGTCCTGTAGACCGTGAACTAGGACATCTCTGCCCATTTGGTCGGGGGTCAACGCGTCCAGGCGGCAACGCCGAGCCAGGTGACGCAACGATGCAATGAAGGTGTCGATGTGCTCCCCGGGTTTCTGGCGGCTGCTGAAAAACTTAAACCGCTCTATAATGCAATTGGTGGGAATGTCACACAGCGCGGCAAATTTATTCGTTAGACATATCGGATCCTCTGCATTCTCACCATCGGCGTACTCGAAAGATTCAAAACGTTCCATGGACTCCGGGCCAGCCAGGTTCAGGAGCAGATGTGCTGTAACCGCAGGGGTAACATTAGGATGAGCGATGGCGACATAGTGCTGGACGTCGCGCCGGAAGACAGTCCACCGGTGAACGATGTCGGAGTCAAACACCAGAACGTCAGGCTTACGACACGAGCTGGCCATAGTACATAAAGGGTTTGAAAGGAAAATAAAAATTTGGAGAGAACGAAACAAACCCGATAGACAGGAGATGCAGGGTTCAACTTTGTGACACCATGTAAAGACTTGTCAAACACGTAATGTCTTCACTCTTAGTTTGTTGAATACATTGTAGTCGTATACACACATATTGCCCTAGCTGTTCGTGGTCCGTTACCGGAGCTAGAGAGCGAGCTGGGGGTGGGAAGGTTACAATTATATTGAAGATAATGGGGAGTGGTTAGTAGTGGTGAGGTAATTATGTTAAAGGAACATGCACTGATCTACAATGATAGCCCTGGAATCTCTGCCTCCCTTCTTTGGGAAACATTTAAAGCATTTGTGCGAGGATCACTACTCTCTTCGCAATCATTTCTTAACAAAGAGAATAGGGCCAAACAAAAGACATTGGAAATGGAAATAAGGCAATTAGACATAGAAAATGCAATAGCACCATCTATGGCAATACACAATAAAACAGCAGTACTGAAATATAAGTTAAATAAGATATACTCAGACCAAGTTATAAAACTATATCAACATACAAAACAATTAAACTTGGAATTTGGTGATAAAGCACAAAAACTATCGCGCGTCAACTTCGTAAACTGGACGGGAAAAAACAATTTACAAAATTAGATCAGACAAGGGAGAAATATTAACACTGCCTAAAGATATTAATGATATATTTTTACAATATTATCAAAAACTGTACTCATCGAAAACGACAGAATAATCAGCAGGAATGGAAACATTTATACAGAAATGTAACCTTACAGGTTTAGATCAGAAAGAGAGAGAATCACTAGATGCAGAAATTACGGTAAAAGACATCGAAGTCAATTAGATCTTTAAAAGACGGAAAGGCCTCAGGTCCTGATGGTCTAAGCTCTGAATTTTATTTTAAAAAATACGATCTGATTTCTCCACGCCTACAGACACTATACAAATATGTTTATACTCAACAGAAACTCCCAGAAACTCTAAATGAATATACAATCATACTTATACCAAAAACGGATAAGGATCCTGAAGACCCAGGTTCATATAGAGCAATAGCTCTCTTAAATACTGATCAAAAAATATTAACCAAAATCCTATCTCATAGATTGAGCGTTGTGATTAACAAATTAATACACCCCGACCAAACTGGTTTAAATCCAAAACGTTATTCATTTTATAATTTGAGAAGACTATTCAATATTATAGATACAAATAGAATTCCTAATGCAGATCTAGCAATTATATCGTTACATGCTGAAAAAGCATTTGACCAGGTAGAATGGTCATATTTATTTTCGGCAATGGAAACATTTCAACTAGGAGAGAAGTACTGTACATGGATTAAAATGTTATACTCCAATCCAACGGCTAGAATATTAACAAACCAAATGTTATCAGCTAAATTTAATCTTTCTAGAGGTTGTAGACAAGGATGCTCACTATCCCCACTATTATTTGCTCTTGCAATTGAACCATTAGCAGAAAGCGTTAGAACCCATCCAGGGATACACGGGTACAACACTAGAGATACAAGGAATAACATTTCCTTATATGCAGATGATGTACTAATATATATCACAAAGTTAGAAACTAGTATTCCAAATCTATTAAATCTAATAACTCAATTTGGTCAGTTCTCAGGATATAGAATTAACTGGAATAAAAGTGAAATCATGCCAATACCAAAATTCAATTTAAATACATTGCAACAATCCCCTTTTAAAATAGTTAAAGATAAAATTAAATATTTAGGAATCTATGTAACTAAGACATATACCTCTTTATTTAAACTGAAATTTCCACTCTTACTTAATAAATTACACAAAAAAATGTTCAGTACTGGAAAACAATTCCCATTTCAATGCTTGGTAAAATTAATGCTATAAAAATGATCTTCTTACCGCAACTACTGTACCTATTTCAATTAATTCCGATATATATCCCAAAAAACGTTTTCAAAAAAGTCGACTCCATTGTTACAAGCTTTATTTGGGATTATAAGAATCATAGAATAAGGAAAAGACATTTATGTAAGTCAAAGAGCAACAAAGGTTTGGCTTTGCCAAATGTCTTATTTTATTTTTGTGCAGTCCATATTAAAAACATGAATTTCTGGCTGGAAGAAATGGATCATTATCCAGATTGGTTAAGGATGGAAAAGGAAGACTGTTTACCTTTTGAAATTGGTTCGATTATATTTTCTCCCACAAAATTGCATAAAAAGAACCTATAAGGAAAACCCTATAATACATAGTGGAATACGAATTTGGAAACAATTTAAAAAAAGCTTTAAAACTGAATAATATACCACTATGTCTTCCCATTGTAAATAATCCTTTATTCTAGCCATCCATATTGGATAGAGGTTTTATACAATGGAAACATTATGGAATTAATAAGATTGGACATCTTTATAGGGAAGGCATCTTTCTGTCATTTGAAGAGTTACAACAGAATTATGGACTACACTCAAATATTTTTTTCAGATATCTACAAATTAAAAATTATGTTAAATCTAATACACAAGTATATAGGACTAGGGAACCAGAAATTCTTGATGAATGTTTGAATAAGCATCCTAACACTGAAAAATTAATAGCTTATATTTATAACATCCTCTTAAACAATGAGGTACCACCGATGCAACTATATAGACACACATGGGAAAATGAGTTAGGCCACTCTATAACGAAAGACATTTGGGACGAAAGTTTACAACATATACATTTTACTTCGGAGTCACGTGAGTGACTACGTGAAGAACCTCGCCAGTGCGCCTGCTCATCCTTACGTCAGACGCCTTGACGCAAACGGACGTGAGGAGCAGAGCTCCTCCAGTGGTTTGTAGTTTTTCAACTACAAGGTAAGTACAAATGTTTTAATGTTTTCCAGGTCCGTTTACTGTGGGTCTATGGGGATTTTTTCCAAAGACGCCATGGGAAAAAACGGATAGGGGAAGAGGCGAGCGACACAGCCGACAGAAAGTCGGGAAAGTCGGGAGTCCGCGGTTAGAGACCAACCGCCTCTAAACCCCGGTACAGTCGCCAGCGGTGAGCATAGCGACTGTGGACCTGGGGCTGGTGAAAACACAGTCAGCGCCTGTCGGGCAAAAGCCGAAGTTTAAATCCCAACGGCCTACGGAGGGAGTCCCAGGCAATGGAAGTAGCTCCAGGGCTAGATACTGCTTTCGAGCGTATTGCCCAAATAGAAAGCCTTTTACATAGGCTGTTGGAGCAAAGTTCACTCAGGGAGGAGTGTACTGAAAGCCAAGCTGGTGGAAGCAGCTCAAACAGCTCCTGGTACAGGGCTAGATACTGCTTTCGAGCGTATTGCCCTAATAGAAAGCCTTTTACATAGGCTGTTAGAGCAAAGTTCACTCAGGAAGGAGTTTACTGAAATCCAAGTTGCTGGAAGCAGCTTAACAGCACCTGGCTCAGGGCTGATGGAATGCACCCTCAGGGATGAGGAGCGTGCTACGGGTCATGAGATTTCAGACCCCGACTCTGACGGTGAGGCTGTACAAGGCGATGAACGGCAGCTGCCAGATGTTCCACCCCTGGCAGTAGGATTCGCAGCCCCGTCAGGGTCAGGAGAGCCATTAGGAGAAGAACTGGCCTCCTTAATAAATTACTTGGTTTACCATCAGCTGGAACAGCAGGAGATGGATGAGACTGCAAGAAAGCAGGAGACCGCAAGTAACTGTGGGTTGCTGAAAGCAGAAGCAGTGAACCAGATTTTCTGGAATCAGTTGCAGAGTATATTAAAGCTGTTGGGTTCTGTTATAACTGCTTTTACCAGAATAGCAGATAACAGCCAAGAGATGACGAACTTGCATCAGGAAGCACTGGGGTTGCTATGCAGCACCCACTTCGAGATCAATTATCTGAGGAAGGTGCTATACGGCCTACTATGAATCCGAAATTCGCAGCACTCTGCAAACCAAGTAATATACAATTACCCAAATTACTCTTTGGAGAGGATCTCGGGAGACGTCTTAAAGAGTTGGAAGATGAAGCGAAAACAGGATTGATAAAAACATCAATGGGTACACAGTCTGTAAAGAGGAAGTATCCTTTCAGACGTCATACGGATCCTAGACCAGGACCAAATCGCTCATTAACGCAGGGACGTAGCTGGCGGCATGCAGCTGGAGTGGTGGTGCTTCCGGGAGAATCCAGGGATCTCAGAATACTCAAATGACTCAAGAGGTAGGTGGACCTGGTTCTCATGGGAACATACTAACTGGATTAAGTCCAAAAGTTGGAGGCAGATTACGTCTCTTCTATAAACATTGGAAGAAGATTACTTCAGATGTGGTAATTCTGAATAATATACAAGGATTTCGAATTGAATTCAAACCAAATTATGATTTGCCTGTCCAGCATGTTCCTAGCAGAACTCTCCACTTTGCGAAGGAATGGAGGTTCAAGCTGCGCTTCAAAACCCTACATATGAAAGGTGTTTTTGAAGAATCAGTCTACCAAATTCACCAATTTGGGTCAAATATATTCCCTCAATCAAAAAAGGATGGAGGATGTAGGATGATTATAGACTTGACAAGTCTGAATCCTTTTGTTCAGTATCTGTTCACTTGCAAGATATGAAGTATCTTAAAATTTAAATGGATGAACCAATTAGGGCAGTTCAAAGCTCTGCCTAATGGGTTAACGTTCGTTCCCAGAATATTCATAAAATTGTTAAGATCAATTCTGGGGTTGCTGAGAGCCAGGTGCATGTACTAATGGCATACCTGGACGATGTCCTGATTATAGGAAGGACAAATCAGTCAACAGAAGCATGAGTTGCAGTTATGAAATCAAACTTTTGAAAGTTTGGGGGTTTCTAAATTCATCCAAAGAAATCAAGGTTAAAAACATGTACCTCGATTGATTATTTGGGGTTAACAATTGATTCAGCCCAAATGCAAATTACTTTCCCCAGTGAAAAAAGGGTGGAGTTGATTAAAGATTGCAGTAATCTGTTAAACGAGCAAAAACCTCTAATCAGACAGGTGGCTCGAGTACAGGGAAAATTAGTAGATTCCCAGCAGTCCAGTATGGACCATTACATTATCAACAGCTGCAGAGAAGAACAGGCACTTAGAATAAATGCTGCTCATTTTGATAGAACCATGCAAGTAACAACAAATGCTGTTTCTAATCTGCAGTGGTGGATTCTACATGTCTCAAGCAGTTCAGGCAAAGTGCTGATTGAACAACCTTCCATGATATTACAAACTGATGCCAGTGCACTAGGATGGGGTGCAACTGACTTAACATCTAGCTGCAGAGGCAGATTGAATCAGGAAGAGTTATAGTTACTGCAGACGTGGGGAATTACCTATTTGGAGCTTTTAGGAGGTTTCTATGGACTCCAAGCTTGTGGTTCTAACACAACTAAAAGGAAGGTTCAAATTAAAATTAAGAAACACAACAGCAGTTGCTTATATTAATGATATGGGTGGAATTAAGTCGGTGTCATGTGAGAAAATAGTTAAATCAACTTTGGTCTTGGTGTATTGAACAGAACATTTGGATTTCAGCTATCTATCTACCAGGTAGAATGAACACGATAGCAGACACCAGGTCACGAAAGTTCCATGATAATAAAGAATGGATGTTGAATCAAGAGGTATTCAATGATATAGTAATCAGATCTGGAATGCCCGACATCGACTTGAATCATCAGCTATCGAGATATGTCTCATGGAAACCAGATTCAGGAGCAGTGGCGATTGATGCGTTCTCGCTACATTGGGGTGGTATGTTTTCATATGTATTTCCACCTTTCTTCCTCATAAGCCAATGTTTGCTTAAACTCAGGCAAGATACTGCTTCAACGGTATTGGTAGTACCAGATTGGCCTACACAGCCATGGTATCCGTTGATATTAGAATTAACAACACAAATGTTGATGTAGTCCCAAAAATGAGTAATTTATTGCTGCACCCTGTAACAGGGTAACAACATCCATTATATGATTGTTTGGATTTGTTGATTTGCAGGTTTTAAGAATGCCTTTTCTGGGACGAGGACTGTCTGAGCGTACTGTGGACATGCTTACGGCAGCCTGGAGGAAGAGCACTCAAAAACAGTACCTGTCTTATATTAAGAAATGGGAAGAGTTCTGTGTACAAAAGAATGTGCAATAAAGTACAGCAGATATTTCAAATGTTTAGAATTTCTGTCAAAACTTTATTATGATGAAGGTCTGAGTTGTAGTGCAATTAATTAAGCCAGAAGTGCATTGTCCTCATATTTGGTTCTGGAGTCAGAAAGAAACCCAATTGGGTCATACCCAATTGTTTCCAGACTAATGAAAGGAATCTTTAATTCCAAACCACCGAAACCTAGGTACATGACAATCTGGGATGTAAATGTGGTACTGAAACTACTTCGTGAATGGTCATCAAGTGTGTCTTTACCTTTGGCCAAGCTCAGTATGAAAGTATTAATGCTTATTGCATGAGTGACAACACAACGAGTCAAACACTTGGAAAATTACAAATATACAATATGGAAGTAACTGAGGATAAGGTTACATTCTATATCTATGACCTACTAAATCAAATTAGGCCAAGTGTGACAGGATTTAAAATTATACTAGCAGTATATCCAAATGATCCTTGTCTCGGTATTAAGATATATTTGTTACAATACATTGAGGTCACAAAGAATTTGAGAAATACGGAAACTGGGTTGTTGATCACACACAAGAAACCACACAAGAGAGTTTCAATACAGACTATTTCCAGATGGATAAAATAAGTCTTAACAGCTGCTGGTATTAACACTTATATTTTTACGTCTCACTCGCAGAGGGCAGCAGAAACGTCGGCGGACAGAGCAAAAGACGTCCCCGTCGATCATATCCTCGCAGCCGCCGGGTGGTCCAATGAGTTGATGTTTCAACATTTTTATCATCGGCCTATTGTTAATGCGGGATTGTTTGCAGAAACTATTTTAAGTTCTGTGTAAATTCCTCTGGTTTAAAGGGGATCTGATTAATTTCATTATTGAAATTAATTAATGCATTTGTGGTACAAATGTTATTATGAATGCATGATTGATTATTTCTCGTTCCGAGTCAATCAATGCAGTGAGAAGCCGGGAGTGATCCACGGCATGAAATCACAAAGCTTTAAAATCTTCACGTAGTCACTCACGTGACTCCGAAGTAAAATAGTAAGATTAAACGAACACTTACCTAAGTTTGAAGTTTGATCTTCATTTTATGAGGAGTTACGTATGTGATTACGTGCCCGCCACGACCCTACCCTCCATCATAAAGGTCAGATGGAAGTTCTTGTATCACTCGTTTTATTATGAGACTATATTACTTCGGTTGTTGTTTTTTGTGATTTCACACCGCTGCTTTGAAGATTGACGCGCAGGCCCACTGGCGGAGTTCTTCACGTAATCACCTACGTAACTCCTCATAAAATAAAGATCACACTCAAACTTAGGTAAGTTCTCGTTTAATCTTACTATCAATGCCCGTTAATGCCAGACATGCTTTAATACAATTTAAAGTCTTACACAGATTACATTACTCCAAAATAAAACTAAATATAATCTTCCCACATATTTCTCCTATCTGTGATAAATGCCTACATCTAGAGGCCAATTTAACACATACTTTTGCAAATTGTATAAAAATCTAAAATTTCTGGATTGATATTTTTAAAATAATTTCTGAAGTTGTTAATACTAAATTGGATCCAGACTCAAAACTAATAATACTTGGGATATCAGAACAAAGTTTAACACTCACAACAAGCCAAAGAAACTTCCTTGACTACAGTATAATAACTGGGAAAAAATTAATATTAAAATTTTGGAAAGGTCCTATGACCCCCACAATTAAAATGTGGATTGTGGAAATGTCGGAGACCCTACATCTAGAAATAATTAGACTTGTCTTAATGGACAAACAATAACTTTTTGTTAAAATATGGGCTCCATTCATTAACTATTTGAAGGGATTGATGGGCCCAGCACGAAAACCCAACTGAAGCTTGAACTCAGGATTAGATGTTAAATTATATTTCATAACCTAGGAACTTATCTCCAATGACGTATTATAAGTAACACATTCCACCTCTTTTTTTCGATATTTGTAATGCTTTTTTCTTTCTACCTCTCTTTTTATCTATATTTTAAAAAAACACTAGAAGCAGAATTAATCGACAATTGACAATTTTAATAATGTATGATTGATGTATATGAAAAGTTTATTTTTCTATTATAATATGTTACTATACTTTATAATATGTTTGCTTCTAATACAAATATTAATCAAAAAAATATATAATAATAATAAATACAATTAAAAAATTTTGAAGTAATGTTTGAGCAAATGGCTAATCTAGGGAAACGTGTTCAAGATATTGAGGAGGATTTAACTACAGAAATTAAGCGTGTCGAAAAAGACTGTAACGAGAAATTTGATTCCATTCTCAATACTACTAAAAACTACAACACGATTATGGAAGAAATGGAAGCTGCGATGAGTGCTATGTGTGAGGAGATAATGATCTTGCCAAAATGATCGATAAATGCCTGGATTTTGAAGCCAGATCGAGAAGGCAGAATTTAAGAATAGTTGGAGTAAAAGAGGGAAGGGATCTGGAGGAAAGCCTCGGGAGTTTGCTGCAAACTTACTTAAACAAGTATTTAAGCTGCCTGAAAACCAGAAAATAGACGTGGCTCACCGGGTTCGACGAGCTCAAACAAGGACAGGTGGCCCCGCAAGACAGATCATAGTGAAATTTCAAGACATCTCTGCTCTGGAAGATATTATGAAACGGATCCCATATGGATCGGATCTGATGTATGAAGGCGATAATTTAAAATTCGACCGTGACTACCCAGCTGAAATTGCTAGAAAAATGGACATGTTCACAAAAACAAGACAGATTTTGAAAGGAATTGCTAATGTAGGATATGGCATTATGTATCCTGCAAAAATGAGTTACTCTTACAAGACTGATGAACGTGCTTTCATTGACCCATAAAACGTATATAAATATGCACAATACGTTGTAAAGAGGACCGACTGATTAGGAGTTGGTCCCTTATAATATTACAGAGGAGAAGTGGCGAAGATAAGACTATTTTAAATAAAATAATGCGCTCGTTAAGATGGTGGAATCTTCGACGAGGCGATGGCTAGACATCTAATCTCCAAGGGGGTGTGAATTCAAGGTCGAACTGTTTGTCTCACTCTGATTGAAGGACTTGAAAACAAACTGTAGCCGGGGAACATGGAAAACAAAGCTGAGCCCGGGAACATGGAAAAATAACGCTAATGGATTTGAATATAAAAAATGATGATTTAAGAAAACTTTTTTTATAATCATTGAACCTGAGGGGGACCGATATCCTGGCGGGGAGATCTGCAAAGGCTACTGGGGAGACTTTAAACTAGAATGGTTGGGGGGAGGGACTCAAATAGAGAATGCTATTAGACAGTGTGTGAGGCAGGAGGCAGAGAAGGAAAGCACTCAGACCCAACATGTAGGGGGGAAAGAAGAAAACAATAATAAACAGAGAATAAGAGGTGGTGGGGTTCTTAAATGGGTGAGCAGAGAAGCAGAGGGGTGTAAAATGCGTAATGTGTCTCAATGGAAGGAGCGGAAGCAATAGGTAGCAAGGTGAAAAGTAAAAGTGGCAGGCAGACAAATCCAGGGCAAAAATCAAAAAGAGACACTTTTCAACATAATTGTATAAGGGGTAAGAGCGTTGTAAAAACAAGCCTGAAGGCTGTGTGTCTCAATGCAAGGAGCATTCGTAATAAGGTGGATGAGTTGAACGTGCAGATAGCAATTAATGATTATGATATAGTTGGGATCACTGAGACATGGCTCCAGGGTGACCAATGCTGTGAGCTGAACATCCAGGGATATTCAATATTCAGGAGGGATAGAGAGAAAGGAAAAGGAGGTGGGGTAGCGTTGCTGGTTAGAGAGGAGATTAACGCAATGGAAAGGAAGGACATTAGCTTGGACGATGTGGAATCGGTATGGGTAGAGCTGCGAAACACTAAGGGGCAGAAAACGCTGGTGGGTGTTGTCTACAGGCCAGCTAGCAGTAGTAGTGAAGTTGGGGATGGCATCAAACAGGAAATTAGAAATGCGTGCAACAAAGGCAAAACAGTTATAATGGGTGACTTCAATTTACATATAGATTGGGTGAATCAAATTGGCAGAGGTGCTGAGGAAGAGGATTTCTTGGAATGTATGAGCGACGACAGATGGCGCAATGGGCTAAGTGTTCGGCTGGCAACCGGAAGGTAGCCGGTTCGAATCCCGCTTGGAGTGCATACTGTCGTTGTGTCCTTGGGCAAGACACTTCACCCACCTTTGCCTGCATATGAATGTGTGTGAGTGATTGGTGGTGGTCGGAGGGGCCGTAGGCGCAGATTAGCAGCCACGCTTCCGTCAGTCTGCCCCAGGGCAGCTGTGGCTACAGAAGTAGCTCACCACCACCGAGTGTGACTGAGGAGTGAATGAATAATGCGATGTAAAGCGCCTTGAGTATTAGAAAGGCGCTATATAAATCCCATCCATTATTATTATTATTATTATAGTTATCTAAACCAACATGTAGAGGAACCAACGAGAGATCAGGCTATTCTAGATTGGGTATTGAGTAATGAGGAAGGGTTGGTTAGCAGACTTGTTGTGCGTGCCCCCTTGGGCAAGAGTGACCATAATATGGTTGAATTCTTCATTAGGATGGAGAGTGACATGGTTAATTCAGAAACAACGGTTCTGAACTTAAAGAAAGGTAACGTTGAGGGTATGAGACGTGAATTGGCCAAGATTGACTGGCAATTCGTTCTAAAAGGGTTGACGGTGGATATGCAATGGAAGGCATTTAAAGACTGCATGGATGAACTACAAAAATTGTTCATCCCAGTTTGGCAAAATAATAAATCAGGGAAGGTAGTGCATCCGTGGATAACAAGGGAAATCAGGGATAGTATCAAAGCAAAAGATGATGCGTACAAATTAGCCAGAAAAAGCAGCATACCAGAGGACTGGTAGAAATTCAGAGACCAGCAGAGGAGGACAAAGGGCTTAATTAGGAAAGGGAAAATAGATTATGAAAGGAAACTGGCAGGGAACATAAAAACTGACTGCAAAAGTTTTTATAGATATGTGAAGAGAAAGAGATTAGTTAAAACACATGTAGGTCCCTTGCAGTCAGAAACAGGTGAATTGATCATGGGGAACAAGGATATGGCGGACCAATTGAATAACTACTTTGGTTCCGTCTTCACTAAGGAAGACATAAATAATCTGCCGGAAATAGCAGGGGGCCGCGGGTCAAAGGAGATGGAGGAACTGAGTGAAATCCAGGTTAGTCGGGAAGTGGTGTTGGGTAAATTGAATGGATTAAAGGCCGATAAATCACCAGGGCCAGATAGGCTGCATCCCAGAGTACTTAAGGAAGTAGATCCAGAAATAGTGGATGCATTAGTGATAATTTTTCAAAACTCTTTAGATTCTGGAGTAGTTCCTGAGGATTGGAGGGTAGCAAACGTAACCCCACTTTTTAAGAAGGGAGGGAGAGAGAAAACGGGGAATTACAGACCAGTTAGTCTAACATCGGTAGTGGGGAAACTGCTAGAGTCAGTTATTCAAGATGGGATAGCAGCACATTTGGAAAGTGGTGAAATCATTGGACAAAGTCAGCATGGATTTACGAAAGGTAAATCGTGTATGACGAATCTTATAGAATTTTTCGAGGATGTAACTTGTAGAGTGGATGGGTGAGAACCAGTGGATGTGTTGTATCTGGACTTTCAGAAGGCTTTCGACAAGGTACCACATAAGAGATTAGGATACAAACTTAAATCACACGGTATTGGGGGTTCAGTATTGATGTGAATAGAGAACTGGCTGGCAAACAGGAAGCAAAGAATAGGAGTAAACGGGTCATTTTCACAATGGCAGGCAGTGACTAGTGGGGTGCCGCAAGGCTCAGTGCTGGGACCCCAGCTATTTACAATTTATATTAATGATCTGGACGTGGGAATTGAAAGCAACATCTCCAAGTTTGCGGATGACACTAAGCTGGGGGGCAGTGTTAGCTGTGAGGAGGATGCCAGGAGACTGCAAGGTGACTTGGATAGGCTGGGTGAGTGGGAAAATGTTTGGCAGATGCAGTATAATGTGGATAAATGTGAGGTTATCCACTTTGGTGGCAAAAACGGGAAGGCAGACTATTATCTAAATAGTTGCCGATTAGGAAATGGGGAGATGCAGCGAGACCTGGGTGTCATGGTACACCAGTCATTGAAAGTAGGCATGCAGGTGCAGCAGGCAGTGAAGAAAGCGAATGGTATGTTGGCCTTCATAGCAAGAGGATTTGAGTATGGGAGCAGGGAGGTTTTACTGCAGTTGTACAGGGTCTTGGTGAGACCACACCTGGAGTATTGCGTACAGTTTTGGTCTCCAAATCCGAGGAAGGACATTATAGCCATAAAGGGAGTGCAGAGAAGGTTCACCAGACTGATTCCTGGGATGTCAGGACTTTCATATGAATAAAGACTGGATAGACTTGGCTTATACTCGCTAGAATTTAGGAGATTGAGAGGGAATCTTATAGAAACGTACAACATTCTTATGGGGTTGGACAGGCTAGATGCAGGAAGATTGTTCCCGATGTTGGAGAAGTCCAGGACAAGGGGATCACAGCTTAAGGATAAGGGGGAAATCCTTTAAGACCGAGATGAGGAAAAACTTTTTCACACAGAGAGTGGTGAATCTCTGGATCTCTCTGCCACAGAGGGTAGTTGAGGCCAGTTCATTGGCTATATTTAAGAGGGAGTTAGATGTGGCCCTTGTGGCTAAAGGGATCAGGGGGTATGGAGAGAAGGCAGGTACGGGATACTGAGTTGGATGATCAGCCATGATCATATTGAATGGCGGTGCAGGCTCGAAGGGCCGAATGGCCTACTCCTGCACCTATTTTCTATGTATTTCTATGTAAATACTAATATAAAATAATTAACTAATTGAACTAACTCAATAACACTAATCTACTATTGGGTAATACTGACTAATGTAAAATGTAATAAGGACTAATTTATTCCACGACACTAATCAATAACTAATTACTCCTAAGTTTAAGGATAATGAGCTAAATATATCGATAAAAAATCAACAATATACTAACAAACTAAAAAGGTATATAACAGATCTAGTCCAGCTGTGCGTAAATGAGGGGGGGGGAGACTGAGATACTTGGAAGTTATCCAGGAATCTGAATCTGATTAACCCCTTGGAACCTGCTGTTGTCTAATATAAAGACTGGGACTTAATTGGGGAGCGAAATGTAATACATGTCGGTGTATACGTATACGGGTATACAACTAATATAGATACAAATATAAATGATGGCGTGGAAAATTGGGTTACTAACTATGGAGATGATACTAAGACAGGTGGTGTGGTGGATAATGAAATAGATTTTCAAAGTCTACAGAGAGATTTAGGCCATTTGGAAGAGTGGGCTGAAAGATGGCAGATGGAGTTTAATGCTGATAAATGTGAGGTACTACATCTCGGCAGGACAAATCAAAATAGGACGTACATGGTAAATGGTAGATAATTGAGTAATGCAGTTGAACAGAGGGATCTAGGAATAACTGTGCATAGTTCACTGAAGATGGAATCTCATGTAGATACGGTGGTAAATAAAGCTGTTGGTGTGCTGGCCTTTATAAATCAGAGCATTGAATATAGAAGTTGGGATATAATGTTAAAATCGTACAAGGCATTGGTGAGGCCAATTCTGGAGTATGGAGTACAATTTTGGTCGCCTAATTATAGGAAGGATGTCAACAAAATAGAGAGAGTACAGAGGAGATTTACTAGAATGTTGCCTGGGTTTCAGCAACTATGTTACAGAGAAAGGTTGAACAAGTTAGGTCTTTATTCTTTGGAGCGCAGAAGGTTAAGAGGGGACTTGATAGAGGTTTTTAAAATTATGAGCGGGTTAGACAGAGTTGACGTGGCTAAGCTTTTTCCATTGAGAGTAGGGAAGATACAAACAAGGGGACATGATTTGAGAATTAAGGGACAGAAGTTTAGGGGTAACATTAGGGGGAACTTCTTTAATCAGAGAATGGTAGCTGTGTGGAATGAGCTTCCAGTGGAAGTGCTGGAGGCTGGTTCGATTGTATCCTTTAAAAATAGATTGGATGGGTATATGGACGGGATAGGAATGGAGGGTTATGGTCTGAGTGCAGGTAGATGGGACTAGGGGGAAGTATTTATTTAAAAAATAAAAAAAAAGTTAGGCACGGACTTGAAGGGCCGAGATGGCCTGTTTCCGTGCTGTAATGGTTATATGGTTATATTATATGGTTATACTGGTATATTTTAGTATATATTTAACGTTAGGTTAGTTGAAGATGCATTTAGATATTTAGACTTGAATTGTTCTTTTCTTTATGTATATATATCTCAGATATGAAGCGGCCTCTCTTCCTTTTTTTCAATATTTGGATAAGGGGGCGGAGCTGAATGTAAACAACATCTACGGAAGTTCATAAGAACTTAGCTACCACCTTTACGTGGGTTTCTTGTTATGGTATCCTCAGATACTATAATATAACTTTTTTTTCATTATTATTTCTTCATCATCTCACACTTGTTTTGTCTTTTTCAAGGTTTACATTAAAAGGGAGATGCCATATCGACTTATTGCAAACATAGGGTGCAACGAAGTGTTGATAACAAATGGTTTTAGGACCTGGCGAGGGGTGAGTAAAGATAAGAAGTAGGTACATCCCTTTCATATTCTCCTATCTTATTTTCTTTTTTCTCTTTTTTTCTTTTCTTCTTTAACTACTTCTTGTGGTTTAGGTTCACATGTGTGTTCCTGGAACACTTTTTAATTCACTCACTGACTGTCTTTGCTAGCTCTTTCTATCCTTTTTTTCTATTAAATTTGAAAAACAGAAGTGGTACACGAACTGTATCTCGGCAGATTGTATACGTTATTGCTGATTACTGTAATGTAAAATACTTCAAATAATTTTTATTTTTTTTAAGTAGAAAAAAAAGGGAGATGCAAACAAAATTTAACAGTTGTGGATGACCACCCAACACCTAGAGGTCTGAGGTACTTGGTTGCACTATATGACTTAAGGGTATTAAAATGATTCATAATGCAAGACGAAAAACAAAAGATGATTGGAGGAATTACGTTTTGTAGTTGGAATATAAGGGGCGCTAATGAACCAATTAAAAGGGGTAAGATTTTTGCCCAATTCAAATCACTAAATTCTGACATAATCTTTTTACAAGAAACACACTTGAAACATCAAACACAAATAAGATTGAAGGCAAATTGGATCGGGCAAATATTATTCTTCATTTACTTCTAAATCTAGAGGCACGGCTATTACTATTCGTAAAGGTATTCCATTTAAATCAAAGAATATTTTATCAGATAATGAGGGGTGTATCTTATAGTTACGGGAGAGATTCACTCTACCTCATTTACTACGTTAAACATTTATGCTCCTAATTTTGATAACCCTCAATCCTTTAATAACATTCTTGATATAATTTCAGAGTTTAATTATCAAAACGAGATAATAGGGGAGATTTCAACTGCGTTCTAGATCCATATCTAGACAAATCTGCAAAACAAAAGAGGGTTAACATAAAATCTAAAACTAGTGAACTCCTAAATACATATATATATAAAAACACAAACATAACAGATGTATGGAGGATTGCTAACCCAGTTGGATAAGAATGGAGAAAGAGGAATGCTTTCCTTTTAATATAGGAGCGATCCTTCTCTCCCCGATAAAATTTAACAATATAATATATAAGAAGAACCCAATTATTCGTAACACAATACAAATATGGAAACAGATAAAATTAACTTTAAAATTAAGAAACTTATCGCTTCTTTCCCCAATAGCTTACAATCCCACATTCAAACCATCTATTATTGCTAAAACGTTTACTCATTGGGAAAGAATAGGAATTAGAATGATTGGAGATATGTATGAAATGGGAAACATTCAATTTCAACAACTACAAAAAAAATACAGCCTGAAAAGTAATCAATATTTTAAATACCTCCAAATCCGAGATTATTTGAAAAAAACATATACAAGGATATCAAACTCTGACCAGACTTATTAGACGAAGGAATGAACAAAGGCAGAATCAAGCAATTTAATATCATATTTATATAATGTAATTTTAAATATAGAAACACCATCGACAGAATTAATTAGAATGGATTGGGAACGAGAATTATTGATAAAAATTCCGAATGACAGACGGGAAAAATACTTACTATATGTACACAAATGTTCGATTAATGTAAGACATATCTTAATTTAATTGAAAATTTTACATAGATTATATTACTCGAAACTAGACTGAATATTTTTTTTTCAAATATCTCCTCCATTTGTGACAAATGTTTATCGCAAAATGCCACTATAACACACTCTTTTGTCTCCTGCACAAAACTTTATAAATTCAGGAATGGAATTTTTGGAATTTTTACAAAACTATTTAATATAAAATTGAACCTCAGCACAGAACTGATTATCATCGGAACAATGGAAGACGGATGCAAGCTAAGTACGTTTCAAAAATCTCTCTTTAATTATAGCTTAATAACGACAAAGAAACATACTTAAACTTTGGGAAAATGCATTTACACCAACGCTTAAAATGTGCAATTCATATATGTCGGAAATTTTACATCTGGAAGAAATGAGATTCCTCCTAGCAGGTAAAGCAGAACTATTCTTAATGATTTGGTCTCCCTTTATCGACTTTTTGCAAGCATATGGTGCGACACAATCGCAAAATTAAATGTGTCAGAACCGGGTGAGGGGTGGGTAAAGTTATTAAATAGGTATTAAATAGGTATATCTCTCTTAATCTCTCTCTTTTTATTTCCTTTTTTTTCTTTTTCTGTTTTTTCGTCTCTCTCTTTACCATTTTCTACCTTTTTGTTTACCTGTTTCTTTCTTCGGGCTTTCTTTACTATTTCACGAACTAACACTTTCACACTTTTTACGATACTTTCTTTTCCTCTATTTTTCCTATCTTCATTTACTATTTTAGTGTTAAATTAAAAATAAGAAGTTGTACATGAAATGTAATATCTCAGTGTGTATTAGGCACATATGTACTACAATATTGTACTTACTTCTAATAAAAATAAAAGATTGATAACACGGTTACAGACCCAGGAACGGAAACGACTACTGACAAGGAGAGCATGGCACATGAGACATCCACAACAGCTGCGGGACACAAACTTCAGGTGTGCATCTGTGGTTGGGAGAAATTAACATCAGTGAAGGGCTTGAAGATCCACCAAGGGAAGAAAAAGTGCTTGAGAGAGCAGAAACATGGGCCTCGCATTGACCAGTACTTCTTACGAAGCAACCAGTCAAATCAGTCGAGTGAAGCACAGCGACGGGACACAAACCAAAGTTCGCAGAGCATCAGCACCCATGTCACTGAAGAGGGTGATACAAGCACAGAAATGCCGGTGGAGGAGCCCACGCAACAACTACAAAGACCTCCATTGGAGGGAAAGATCAAAGGGCACAAACCTGGAGTGAAATGGCCCAAGGCTGTTGAAAAGAAAGAGTGGGAGACGGTCAACAGTGACCTTATACATATCTTGGAGCAACAAACGGGCACAGCAGTGGAAAAGCTTGAAAGGATGGGCAACACAATCTACAGCTATGGAGAAGAACGGTTTGGGGTGAGTAAAGGGAGAGGTGGAAAGAAATTACCAACACCAATCAAGTCCAGGAGGCAGCAGGAGATCGAGAGGCTAATCAGAGAGAGGAGACAGTTGAAAAAGCAATGGAAAAAAGCAACTGACGCAGAGAGAGAAGGTCTCATGCTACTCCAAGAGGACATCAAGAACCGATTGGCAACCTTGCGAAAAGCAGAGAACTTGAGGAAACTTCGCAAGAAGAAAGAACACACAAGAACACGGTTCTATAAAGACCCTTTCAAGTTCATCAAAGACCTCTTCGCAAAGGAAAAAAGTGGAACTTTGAAAACATCAAAACAGGAATTGGAGGAACACCTGGAAAAGGCCCACAAAGACACGAAAAGGCATGAGCAGTTGGTCATCCCACATGACATCCCGACTATTCAACCACCTGAATTCAACATGGACACCAGCCCTCCGAGATGGAAAGAGGTGGAGAACACGGTCCGGCGAGCAAGAGCAGCTTCAGCTCCGGGGCCAAACGGAGTACCATACAAGCTCTATAAGAACGCACCAGATGTGTTACGCTTTCTATGGAAGCTCATGAGGGTGGTGTGGAAGAAGCAAACAATACCTAAGGCTTGGCGAAGGGCCGGCGGCGTGCTAATACCTAAAGAAAAGGATTCGTCAGACATCAGCCAATTCCGGCCAATATGTCTCCTCAACGTCGAGGGAAAAATCTTTTTTAGCATTGTATCACAAAGGCTGTCCACCTATCTGGTAACAAACAAGTACATTGATACATCTGTACAGAAAGCAGGAATTCCAGGATTTTCGGGTTGCTTGGAGCATACAAGCATGATCTGGCACCAGATCCAAGCAGCTAAGAAGGACAAGAGAGACCTACATGTGATTTTCCTCGATCTGGCCAATGCATTTGGTTCAGTTCCCCATGAACTCCTTTGGGAATCTTTTGCCTTTTTCCATGTACCAGAGCTCATCACCACACTGGTCAAGAAATATTACCAAGACCTGCAGCTGTGCTTCACAACAGCTGACTTCAGTACAACATGGCAGCGCTTGGAAGTAGGCATCATGGCAGGCTGCACAGTCTCACCCTTGGCCTTTACAATGGCCATGGAAGTCATCATCAGGGCCTCAAAATGGGTGGTGGGCGGTGAACGAACCAGGGCTGGGCTCCGTCTGCCACCCATCAGGGCATACATGGACGACATGACAACACTAACCACTACTGCAGCATGCACCAAGCGGCTACTTGGAAAGCTGCAGGAGAACATCAAGTGGGCCCGAATGAAAATCAAACCAATTAAATCTCGAAGCATCTCCATAGTCAAGGGGGTGCTTAGAGACACAAGGTTCTGTATTGGTGACGACCCAATACCAACAGTGTCTGAGCAGCCAGTTAAAAGCCTGGGAAGATGGTATAACGCAAGTCTCAAGGACAAAGAGCAGGTGCAACAACTAAGGCAAGAAATTGTCAATGGACTGGAGAACATCAATCAGACCCTACTGCCTGGGAAACTGAAGCTCTGGTGCCTACAGTTTGGACTCCTTCCTCGGACAATGTGGCCACTGACCGTTTATGAAGCCCCAATAACAACTGTGGAGAAGATGGAGCGAACCATAACTTCATACGTGAAGAAATGGCTCGGTGTCCCACGATGTCTAACTAACATCGGCCTCTATGGCAAAGGGGTCCTGGAACTACCTCTCACTAGTCTAACAGAGGAATATAAGTGTTCTAAAGTAAGACTCCAGATGACACTGAGGGACTCTAGAGACAAGATCATCAGTGCTGTTGCGCCGCCCCTAGCAACTGGCCGGAAGTGGACACCATCTGATGCAGTACAGCAAGCTTCATCAGCCCTGAGGCACAAAGACATAGTGGGGCAAGTCCAGCAGGGAAGAGGAGGCTTTGGCCTTACGACATGTAAACCAACTTGGCGAAAGGCCACAACATCAGAGCGGAGGACGTTGGTGGTTGAGGAGGTGCGGCGACAGGAGGAGGCCGCAAGAAGTGCAAAGGCGGTCTCTCTTGCCAAGCAGGGGCAATGGATGCAGTGGGAAGGTGTGGAGCGGAGGAAGATCAGCTGGAAAGAACTATGGGAAATGGAAGCAAGCAAGATCAGCTTCATCATCAGAGCGACATATGACGTGCTTCCATCACCAAAGAACCTCCATCAGTGGTACGGCGAGGATCCAACCTGTGCCATCTGCCCAACTCCAGCGACCCTCAAACACATCATGGTAGGCTGCAAGACCAGCCTCACGCAAGGGAGATACACGTGGCGGCATAATCAGGTACTAAAAAGCCTGGCATCAGCCCTTGAGAACAGGCGGTGTGCGACCAACTCCTTGCCTCCGAGAGCAAGCAACCCTCCCCTAAGGGTAATAACCTTTGTCCGAGAAGGACAGAAAACTTCTAAACTTCCTTCCACCAGATCAGAAGAAGGAAGCCAATGCAGGGCTAGTGACTGGAGGATGCTGGCGGACATCGGCCGACAACTAATTTTTCCACCTGAAATTGCTTCCACCACCCTCAGGCCAGACTTGGTATTCTGGTCCCCTTCACAGAAGACTGCTTACATCATAGAGCTCACAGTTCCATGGGAGAACTCTGTTGAGGAGGCCTATGAGCGTAAGAAGCTGCGCTACGCAGAGCTTGCAGCAGAGGCAACGCAGCGTGGCTGGAACACCAAAGTCTATCCAGTTGAAGTGGGATGCAGAGGATTTGTTGCGTCATCTACCATCAGACTGCTGAAGGAGCTTGGAATCCACGGTCAGGCTCTGCGGAAGACCATAAGATCACTCTCAGAGGCGGCTGAAAGAAGCAGCCGGTGGATTTGGCTCAAGCGGAAAGACCCATGCTGGGCCCCAAGTATGTCGGGGTGAATCTTTGGGACGGTTTGACACGGGACATGCGCTGAGGGTTGATCATCCTGCAGCGGGCCGCCCTTGTGGAGGGTGTATAGTGTTAAAAGGCCGAAACACCCAGTGATGCAAGGGTACACTACTGATGATGTGTCCTGTGCCCAACTGTCCTGAAGGTTACCCCCCCCACCCCCCCCCCCGATGTTGAGCGTCTACCACTCTCAACAATCAACGAATGTCGTGAAATGCTCCCCACCTATTGGCACAAGGGACTTCTTAACATCTTGTCCTGTGTATTTGATTCTTCACCACTTTTTACGATACTTTCTTTTCCTCTATTTTTCCTATCTTCATTTACTATTTTAGTGTTAAATTAAAAATAAGAAGTTGTACATGAAATGTAATATCTCAGTGTGTATTAGGCACTTATGTACTACAATATTGTACTTACTTCTAATAAAAATAAATTATTCAAAAAAAAGAGAGGTGAGAAAAACGTTTTCACCCAGAGAGTTGTGAATTGATGGAATTCCCTGCCACAGAGGGCAGTGGAGGCCAAGTCACTGGATGGATTTAAGATAGAGTTAGATAGAGGTCTAGGGGCTAGTGGAGTCAAGGGATATGGGGAGAAGGCAGGCACGGGTAAGATAGAGGACGATCAGCCATGATCACAGTGAATGGCGCTGCTGGCTCGAAGAGGCGAATGGCCTCCTCCTGCACCTATTTTTCTATGTTTCTAACAGCTTACGTACGAACTGCTGTTGCATAACGACAGGCTGTCAAAAGTAGAGTACACATGATCCCCAAAACCCGGATTGGATTATATGGTGGAATGTGTTGCATGCATAATATGTGTAGTGAAGATAATATAAGCATGTCTTAATTGGAAATTGATCACCCATGCGTCCACGATTTCCAGCGCCGCTTCCTTAATTAGCAAGGGATTCAGAGCATCGGGCCCTAGGGTTCTATCAACCTTCAGTCCCAAAATAGAAACATATAAACATAGAAAATAGGTGCAGGAGTGGGCTTTTCAGCCCTTCGAGCCAGCACAGCCATTCAATGTGATCATGGCTGACCGTCCCCAATCAATAACCCGTGCCTGCCTTCTCCCAATATACGTGTTTTCCGCTAGCCCCCATATCTCTATCTAACTCTCTCTTAAATCAATCCAGTGATTTGGCCTCCACTGCCCTCCGTGGCAGGGAATTGCACAAATTCACAACTCTCTGGGTGAAAATGTTTATTCTCGCCTCAGTCTTAAATGGCCTCCCATTAATTCTAAGACTGTGGTCCATGATTTTGGACTCGCCCAACATCGGGAACATTTTTCCTGCATCTAGCTGGTCCAGTCATTTTATAATTGTATATGTTTATATAAGATCCTCCCTCATACTTCTAAACTCCAGTGAATACAAGTCTGGTCTTTTCAATCTTTCCTCATATGACATTCCCGCCATACCAGGGATCAATCTCGTGAACCTACGCTGCACTGCCCCAATCACATGAATCCTTCCTCAAATTAGGAGACCAAAACTGTACACAATACTCCAGATGTGGTCTTACCAGAGCCCTATACAACTGCAGAAGAACCTATCAACTGCTATTATGAAATCCTCTTGTTATGAAGGCCAATATTCCTTTAACTTTCTTCACTGCCTGCTGTACCTGCACGCCAACTTTTCGTGACCGCTGTACAAGGACACCCAGGTCTCGCTGTACCTCTCCCTTATCTAACAACCCCAATGAGATAATATTAATAATAATAATAATAATAATAATAATAATAATAATAATAATAATAATAATAATAATAATAATAACAAACTTTATTTTTATTTTCATCTCCTAGTGGCAGCATGCTGTAAAGTATGCAAACTCGTTTGCTCCCTTAACTTTTAACTTCCACTGACCACTCTTTCGATGTTACTGGTGACTATTTGACTTCAAGACACCGTCTAACTGTTCATAAAGTGTTGATAACACTTTTACACGCCTTAATCGTGAAAAGGTTGGAGACACGAAGGAAAGGAGGATCCCCAAAGAAGGAACTGGGGAAAGCCACAACCACAGCTGCATTCCAGTATCATAGAAGCAATATCGAAAATGAACGATGAATTGAAAAACGTTCAGATAAATGAAATGAAAAGAAGATTTGGCAGTTTGGAAGAAATGGTGAAAGGAGTTTCGACCAAATTGAAGGAAGTCCAAGGAAAACTGTCTTTATTACAAGATGAACTTCGTGAACATAAGGATCAAATTGATATCTTGCGCACCCTGGGACGGGAGAGAGATTTGAAGATTGAAAAATTGGAACGGAGAATTAATGAAAACACTCGAGCACTTCAGCAACACAAGTCTAAAAATATGGACTTAGAAAACAGAAGCCGTCGTTTGAATTTACGAATTGTTGGTATGCCGGAAGGCCATGAAGGATATAACGATATAAAATATGCTTCTAAAATGATAAAGAAACATTCAACATGAGCACAATGAAAACCTTCCGTTCCTGGATAGGCACACAGGATTGGGAAGAAATCCGGTAATAAACCGAGACACTTGATCATTCGTTTTCATTTTTTTCAAATGAAGGAGAATATTCTCCAGGCAGCAAAAAAGTTGGGTGTGATTGAATATGAAGACTGCAAGTTTCGGTTTGTCCCTGATTATAGTTACGAACTTTTGGAAATAAGAAATACTTTTTATAATGTAATGTCTGATTTGTATAAGAAAAAACTGCGCCCAGCTTAATTATTTCCAGATAGTTGCATATTCGACTTTTCGACGGTAACTTTCGATTTTTTATCAGTCCTCAAGACTTCTCGGCATTTTGGGGAGTAATTGATAGCTGATTAAGTTATAATTGGAGATTTACTGTTCCTATTTTGACAACATTTCGTTTGGTAATGATTAAGAATTTAACTGGACGATATGTTTTTTCTTTTATATATATTCTTTTAAGAATGTCTTTGTTAATCCGTGTTCCCCTGTCGTTAGACAAACTAAGAGAACGCAGTTCTTGTTTTTCATATCTTGACCTTGGATAATAATAAGCAGCATTCCATGCCAGTCTGTATTTTTTTTTCTTCCCTCTCAAAGAGATAATAACGAATGTGTTATGGCGGAGTGGTTAAATATTATTCATTTCATGTTGAGCGCTGTTACTGGGAGAGATGGGATCGTGGAGGGGATTAGGTAGCTTGCTGACTGTTTATTGGTCAGTTTGGGGTTCTACAGGGGTGGGAGGGGGAGGGGGAGGGATCTTTTGTTCCCTATTTAGTGTTCTCGATTTGTGCAAAGTCTGAACTACAATATTGGCTGAAATGTCGTCACTTCTGGCTCCGCCCTAGATTTTTCTTCTTCCTGTATTATGAACTTTTAGGCTTCAAGAATGCTCATAATATCTTTGTTCAGGAAACTCATGTAAGGCAAGATGACAATTCACGATTTTTGGAGAGGACAGCAGTTTCATTCAAATTCACAGGTTAAGGTGAAAGGAGTCTCTATTTTTATTGACTCCTCAATTTAGTTTGTTCACCATGAAACAATTTCTGATCCATATGGCAGATTCTTGGTGATTACCGGTGTCCTCTATAGGCAAAAGGTCGCTATCGTAAAAGTCTATGCACCAAATATTGATCACCCTGAGATTTTTAAACAGTTAATTGCATCCTCTCCTAATTTAAATGACCACATTTTAATAATGGGTGGAGACTTCAATTGCTGTTTGAATCCCTCGATTGACAGGTCTACATCTGATCATGTGCTTCCAAATAAATCATCATATTTTATTAATTATTTTTTAATTGACTCGGGAATGTTAGAAATTTGTAGATTCTTACACCCAAATGATAAAGAATTTTCATTTTTCTCTAATGTATATCATAGTTATTCTAGGACCGACTAATTTATACTAGATTCTCGGCTGGTTCCATCGGTCATTGCATGTGAGTATGATGCAAATGCTATTTCTGATCATGCACCATTGAAACTATTGATCAAACTACCTGATTCCAAGTTTAATGCTAAACAATGGCGATTTAATGCTACTTTGCTTCGAGACTTAATCTTTATTAAGTTTATCAGATTGCTTTTTACTTCTTGACAAACTCTATTGAAGAGATATCCAATGTTATAGTTTGGGATGCTTTAAAGCCATATATTCGTCGACAAATTATTTCATACTCCGCGGGATTTTAAAAAAAAACACAAAAAGAAATACGCACATTGCCTGACGATATGAAAGGAATTGATAAAAAATATTCAATAGCTCCTTGTTTAGAGCTCTATAAGAATAGTTCAACTTCAATTGAGATATGATTTGTTATTAGTATCACCGATTGAGAACCAGTTACTTGAAACCAAAAGTCAATTTAATATACATGGCGAAAAATCTGGTAAATTACTTGCTAATCAATTGAAAGCAGTGTCGGCCAAGCGGCAGATTACTAAAGTGAGTAAACGGGATGGTACAGTAACTGTAGACCATGACGAAATTAATTAATCCTTTCAGAAATTTTATACCTCCCTTACCAATCAGATTTTCCTACTGATTCCAATATAATGCATGAGTTTTTAAAGAAACTGAACTTACCAAATTTACCATATAATGAGTCTCTGTTGTTAGATGAACCCATCACGGAAGAAGAAATACAGAAAGCAATTTTTCAATGAATCTGGTAAAGCTCCCAGTTTAGATGGGTTTACAGTAATATTTTAAAAGTATTTATCAAATTTATTGTCTCCATGGCTATGCAAGGTATTTAAAGAAGCCTTTTTAAGGAATAGATTACCACAATCATTTTATGAAGCTTCTATTTCTTTAATTCTTAAAAAAGATAAAGACCCTACTGAAGTGGCATCATATAGACCTATATCAATGTTAAATGTAGTTTTAAAATTCTTTCCAAAATATTAGCTATGAGATTGGAAAAGATTTTACCGCAAATTATCTCTGAAGATCAGAAAGGTTTTATTAAAAATCGTTACTCATATTTTAACGTTAGGAGATTATTGAATATTGTATATACAGCGTCTAATAAAACCCCAGAATGTGTCATATCACTTGATGCCGAGAAGGCGTTTGATAGTGTAGAATGGGAATACATATTCAATATACTTGAAAAATTTGAGATTGGTCCAAAATTTATCTCTTGGATAAAACGGACATATCTGATTCCTCAGGCTTCTGTATTTACTAATAATCAGAGATCCCCCTTTTTCAGGCTCTTTCGAGGTACTAGACAGGGCTGTCCCTTAAGTCCTTTACTATTTGATATTGCTTTGGAACCTTTAGCCACCGCTATTAGGGAATCCCCTGATATGTTTGGTATTTTCCGCGGGAGTAAGACACATACGCAATCTCTTTATGCAGATGATCTGTTAGTATTTATTTCTAACCCTGATAAATCTATTCCGGCAATAGTAGCATTACGTAATCAATTTAGTCGTTTTTCTGCTTATAAACTAAATTTTAGTAAGAGTCAGCTTTTCCCATTAAATAATTTTGTTTCGAGTTATGGACAGTTTCGATTTAGATTGACTACCGAAAGTTTTACTTATTTAGGTATTAAGATCACCAAGAAACACAAGGATTTATTTAAAGCTATTTTTATGCCTTTAATAGACCATATTAAGCATCAGTTCACTAAATGGTCACCAATGCCCTTATACTTAATTGGCCGAATCAATGCTATTAAAATGTTCATTTTACCTAAATTTCTGTATTTATTTCAGACGATACCAATTTTTATTGCCAAATTTTCTTTGATATTATAGACTCTAAAATGTCTTCATATATATGGCCGAATCAAAATCCCAGACTAGGTAAAAATACTTACATAAATCAAAAAGTTGGTGGTTTGGCATTGCTGAACATTAGACTCTACTATTGGGCAGTCAATGTTCGTTATTTAATATTTTGGACAAAAGATTTAGAAGATACCCAATGACCTGGATGGATAAACCTAGAACGTGATTCCTTACAAGGGCTATCATTGGCTTATATTCTAGGGGCCTCGTTACCTTTTACATTTACGAGATTGAATAAATATACGACTAACCCAATAATAAGACATTCGTTCCGAATATGGTTTCAATTTCGTAAGTTTTTTGGACTAAATGATTTTATCTTATCGAGTCCTATTTTATCCAATTTTCTCTTCAAACCATCTAGTACTGATCAATTTTTTTTGTTATGGAACAGGAAGGGATAAGTAGCTTTTCGTGATTTGTTTTTGGAGGATTGTTTTATGTCTTGAACAACTCTCCAATAAATATAAATTACCCAATTTACACTTTTTTTAGATATTTACAAATTAGAAATGTTTTGAATGCTACTCTACCATTTTTTCCGCTACCACATTAACCCGAACTATTGGATTTTTTTACAGTTGAACCCTTATCAGAAAGGATTAATAACGACTATTCATGAGTTGATTTTGAAATTACAAATAGATACATTTGATCAAATTAAGAACGACTGGGAAAGATAACTCCAAATGTCTTTATCTATAGAGAAATGGGAAAGGATTCTTCAATTAGTTAATACCTCTTCAATGTGTGCTAGACACGCTTTGATATAATTCAAGGTTTTCACAGAGCTCATATGTCCAAATATGTTAGCTCGTTTTTATGGTCATATAAATCCTACCTGTGATAGATGTAACTCTGAAGTGGCATCACTGACCCATATTTTTGGACCTGCCCTCTTTTGGAAAAATATTGGAAATACATTTTGATACTATTTCGGTAGTCTTAGGAATAGATTTACAACCTCATCCTGTTACTGCAATTTTTGGGTTACCAATGTTAGATTGTATTCATTTGTCCCGCTCCGCCCATCGGTTGATTGCTTTTACCACATTAATTGCCAGAAGATATATGTTATTTAAATGGCAATATTCCAACCCTCCGACCACACTCCAGTGGTATTCTGAAACTATATCATGATTAAGTTTAGAAAAAATCAGAAGTGACATTGTTGAATCCTTGGTTAAATTTGATAAGACTTGGGGTAAATTTATTGAACAATTTCATACAACATAAATTGTTCCCTCTTTAACCGTTATAAAAAATATTTTACCTTCATAGGGTGGAACGGACTTGACGACAAACATATTGTTGAATTTCTCAGTTCAGATTCATATAAAATCTTAATATATCATTTATGAAAGCATCATAAATTATATATTAAAAACAAGGAAACACAATACATGAATTAAAATCCAGAATAAAAAGAATGATCAATGTCCTACAACGAGACACCGACACCAGTGTCTCCACAACTGGGATTCGCAGCGTGTAGTGCTAAACCTTATGTTTGACAAGGCTACAATAATTACATTTTTAGAGTCATTTATAATGCAGATGAATTTATACATATGATTTCTTAGGATAGCTTCTAATGTACTGAGTCCTGCAGCGACAAACGTGTTACTGGCACTACACCATCTAGGTTGCATATAACCATATAACCATATCACAATTACAGCACGGATACAGACCATCTCGGCCCTTCTAGTCCGTGCCGAACACTTATTCTCACCTAGTCCCATCTACCTACACTCAGACCATAACACTCCATTTTACTTCGGAGTAACATGAGTGACTACGTGAAGAAGGCCGTCAGCCCGCATGCGCGTCCTTACATCTAGCGCACTGCGCAACGCGCTGATTGGCAGGCGCGCTGCTCCTGCCAGCGGTACGTTTAAACCTGCAGGTAAGTTTTAATCTTCCCAGGTTATGTTTTCTATTAGAGGAATCTCTTCTATCGGAGTTTTCCTGTTGGATTCGGGTCGAAGTCGGGACGGGCCGCGGGGAAACCTGTATGGACCGCGGGGTAATCCTAGTTACGGACCGTGGGGAATCCCGGTCACGACCTCGGAGTACCCGGCCACGGACCGCGGGGAAGTGCGGGTAGCGTGCGGCGCTCAAAATTCGTCTTCCGAGTCGCTGGCGGTGGAGCCAGCGGCTTCAGACACGTGCCGGTAGCACCTTGGGAAACCCGCTTGGAGGGTAAGCCGCTCAATTATATATCCCTCTCTGAGGAGGGGAGCGTAGGGAAGCGGCCCGTTGACTCAAACGAGTCGGGCCAGGAGGATTCACGATCGTTCTTCAATAGGTAGCGTCTGCGGACGTCTAACCCGCATGGAGCACTTGATGGAGAGGTGCTAAAAAATGGTATGCTCCAAGGAGGGAGTTTTATCACCGCGGGTCTCCTCTGGGCGCGCGGCAGCGCCAGCGGCACCTGTTTACAGGGCTGCACAATGTTTCCCTCTCTGAGGAGGGGAGCAGTCATGGTCAGTTCTGTCTGACTCGGAGTTCGGTACCACGAGGCACGAAGGGTATGATCCGTGGAGGGGCCATATCAGCACAGGTCTCCTCGGGGCCTTCCGGCAGCACCTGTTTCAGGGCTGCTTACTATCGCCCTCGCTATGGAGAGGAGTGTGAGGGGTTAGTATGTAACTGACTCCAAACTGGGAAGTATGTCCGTGGAACATACTGGGTACAGAAATGACTGTCATGACATCCAGGTTTGCGACATCCACGCATGCGAAGGAGTGCTGCAGGAAGAGTGGTTCCAGCCGTTGGCAGCAAAACCTCACGTCACGTAATAAAAGGAACAGGTGATGGCTGTGAGACACAATGCACCTGTAAATTGTTCCGGAAAGTGCCGGCAGTGAACAGCGCTATCAGGGGTGACTTTGGAGGGGCATGGAAACCCAGGAAACCAGCCGCCGAATCTTCTCTTCAGGCAAGCCTATTCAACAGTTGGACCAGCATGAGGGAGCTAAAGCTGTCGAACTACGAGTACAGCCTCATCGTTTCGGCAACAACACACCCCACGCCTCCATCGGCAGTAAGCGGTTCACTGAAGCTGGTGGCAGCCAGCAAGCTGGGCAGAGGTCTTCAGGTCAAGGCCCAAGCCGGTCTCAGGAAAAATATGAAATCCACGTGCCCTACCAGTCCTACTCTCCAATCAAGGACAGAAATAAAACCCGCATCAGGGGCCTTTGGGCTTACCACAAGACCACCGGTAACCATGAAGGTAGGTGGGTCTGGTTCCTTCCGAAACATGGGGTATGTGGACGATTTACAAGTTGGTATATTTACGCTTATGTTGTATGTGACAAAGTGAACATGTGATTAGTTTATACTGCACATATACAAGGATTCCAAGCAGGCTTGGAATTGTGGCCAGAGTTGTCTTTCAAAGTAGCCTCAGGATTACGGCCAGGTTTGCCTTTTGAGACAGGCACGGAAATATGGGCAGGCACAGAATGATGGCCAGAGTTGTCTTTCAAAGCAGACTCAGTATTATGGCCAGGATTGCCTTTCGACACAGGTTCAGAAATATAACCAGAGTGTTTTTTGTCAAGCCAGGCTCGGAGCTATGGCAGACATGGCCTGATCATTGTGTATGATGTAGGATGTCGGTTCATCCTTGATTTACTCGCATGTGCAGTATAAACATTTCAGCATAGCAAACGTCGTTACTGTCTAACCTGATTTCCATAGGAGCGTTATGGCATACATTGATCTCAAAGATGCATACTGTTCAGTTCTCATTCACAGGGACACCTGGGATATTTGAAATTTAGCTGGATGGGGCAATGATAAGAGTTAATGCGTTGCAAAATATGCTAACTTCAGTTCCCAGGCTATTTACCAAATTACTAAAACCGGTGCTTGGGCTGCTTAGAGCTCAAAAACAGTTGTTATGGCCAACTACATGATATTCTAAACGCTGTATTTTGCTAAAATTAAACAGTTTCGGCCGCACACTATATTTTGGGAAACTGGGGTTTCTCATCCCAGTTAAGTTTAAGTTGATACCAACTAGAGTTATTGGTTACTGGGATCTATCATTAACTCTATTAATTTACTGTGACTCCGCCCTGCGGCTAGAGATTGGTATTAACAAAAGCCTGTAACCTTGTTGTTATGAAGCAGCCTCTATTCATCAAGTGTAATTGGCAATATAGTGGCTGTGTTTTCAGCTGTGCATTTGGACCTTTGCATTATCAGAACTTACAACGTGCAAATGGGTAACTTCTTCAGTGCCATAGAGGTCATTATTAACAGACCTATGCTATTACCAGCTGTAGCTATCAAATTCACAATGGTGGACGAACAGTATTCAACATTGCTCCTGTAACTCTTGCTCAGTAACTCTTCAGATATATTACAAACTGACGCTAGTACTCAAAGATGAAACATTACGAATACCATCTCTAGTTACGCAGGCGAAAGGGCTTTGCATGGGTTACCAATTTTCAGTTATATGGTATCAACTACCTGTAAGACACTAGGTGTATTCTATGGGTTAAAAGTTTATTGTGCGCATATGCATAATCTGCATGCTCAATTCCAAGTTGATACACTATGGTGGTGGCATATGTTAATCACAAGGGTGCAGTCATGTTAAATACCCTGTGATAATATACCTAACCTCATTGGGCACTGGTATATCATCACGTTTAAATCTATGACAACGCAGAACGGATGTTGTATCATAAAGTATTTAATGACATTGTGGTTCGATGGAACACGGAATATCAATATGTTTACATCCAGGCTCAATCACCATTGTAAAAATATGTGGCACAATGGCGATAGATGTATTCTCGCTACACTGAGAAGGAATGTTCTTTATGTTTTTCCTCCGTTTTGTCGCATCAGTCGGGTCATGCACAAAATCCAGCAAGATCTCGCCTCAGGCATTTCGTACTGCCTGCCTGGCCTATGCAGCCATGCTTCCAGCTAACTTTTGGGAATACTTTAGGACCTTATATGGTTACCCTAAACACAACAATTTTGTGGGTTACCCCGTGACTCGGGAAACCATCCTCTGCATGATAAATTCAATTTATAGACTTGCAGACTCCGAGAGACCGTTCCGGTGTCTCGGGTTGCCAGACTATACTATGTACGTGCTCATTGCAGAGTGCAGGGATAGCACCGAATAAGCAGCACATTTTCCTCATCAGGAGATGGGAAGGGTTTTGTTTTAATGCCAATGCGGCACGGAAATGAGGTTCAAACGAAATTTGGTTTCTGCAGTCATACAAACAAGTAAAAAGAACCAAGACACAACATAATTTATACAAACATCCATCACAGCAAATCTCCTCCTCGCTGTAATGGAAGGCAAAGTCTTATCTCTCCCCTGCACTCCCCATTCTCCTCCCGATGTCAGAGTCAGAGCCCCCGGCGGGCGATGGTAAATAAGTCCCGCGGCCATTCAATCGCACCGGGCCATGCAAGGCCGCGCTCCGGGTCTTGATGTTGGAGCCCCCGGTAGCGCTAGCAAGTCCCGTGGCCATCCAAGCCGTGCCGGGCGATGTTAGACCCAGCTCCAGGTCATCTTCAACCCCGCAACTCGGGCGGGAAAAGTTGCCGTTGCGGGAGCCCCGAAAAACGTTCTCCCACCTGGGACCAGCGAGCTCCCGATGTTACCGTCCACTAGACCTGCGACTGGAGCCTCCGAATCTCCGTGGTCGGGTCACAGCCGCGCGTCACCGCAGCTCTCCACGCTCCGAACTCGGCCAGCTCCGCGATGGTAAGTCCGCAGGCTCCGCGACTGGAGCCCCAGGTCGTTCCGGTTGGAGGCCTCTCCACGGTGCTAGGCCCCAACGACAACGGAGACCCGACAGAGAAATGTCGGGTCCTCCGTACAGGGAAAATATTTTAAAAGTTTCCCCCTCCCCCCCGCCCCCACATATACACAGTTAAAAACAATATAAAACAACACAAACAACTACATTTAACTAGACAAAAAAAAGAGAGACGGACTGCAGTCGAGCCGCTGCCGTTAGGCGTCGCCACTTCCGGAATTAATTTGACAATTAATTAAGTTACAGTACCATTAACTGTGCCAACGTGCTTTCTCATCATAGTTGCTGCAGCGATCGGGACCCACACTGTCGGGTCCCACCCTCTGATATCCAGATTTCTAAAGGATATCTTTAACGCAAATTCTCCTAGGCCCAGGTACTCGGAGATATGGGATGTTAATAATTGATCTGAAACTGCTTCGCCAACAGGGCCCAGCTACATCTCTATCCCTGGTCAAACTCACTTTCAAAGTGGTTATGCTCATGGCGCCAGTCTCAGCGCTACGGGTCCAGCCACTACTTAAATTGTGACTGGAGAGGATGGTTACATCTGCTTATAATATAATATTTTATTTTTATGATGTAGCTAAGCAGAGCAGACCAGGGGCGTCAGGACCTTAACTGTTTTTCATGGCATACCCCATGGACCTTTGGTTGTCTGTGGTCACACTTGTACAACAACACTTCAAGGTCACCAAGAGCCTTAGAGGCTCTGCACTAGCAATGTTTGTTAGTTAATATAAACCCCATGATGTTATCAATCCAGACCATCTCCAAGTGGGCATGCGGGTTTTGGCTTATACAGCAGTAGATACTAATATTTCCTATCTCACTCCACTAGGGCTGATGCAATATTAGGGCTGCTATAATATTACGTTCCGCTGGACCACATTCTATCGGCTGCAGGATTGTCAAACGAACGAACTTCCCAACATTTTATAATAACCCATTGCCAGACCGCTTTTTTTTTGCCAAATTACATTTATGTTTAGTTTCATAGTTGGTAGGGTTCACTATTATTTTCCTTTGATGATTAAAGCAACAGCATTTTTAACAAACTATGTCATGGCTGAATGCATTAATCATTTTTACTCATCCATGGTCAATTGATGCAGTGTGTGACGCCTGGAATCGTATCCGGCATGAAATCACAGCGCTTTAAGATCTTCACGTAGTCACTCACGTGACTCTGAAGTAAAATAGTAAGATTAAACGAGCTTACCAGTTTGACGTTTGATCTTTATTTTATGATTTACGATGAGCGATTACGTGCCCACCGCTGGCAACCCTCATATTATAAAAGTCATCTGGTAGTTCTAGTTCTCTCCAATCTTACTTTGTTCAGTTCAACTACTGTTATCTGTGATTCACACCGCTGCTTTGAAGATTGACTCGCATGCGGGCTGACGGCCTTCTTCACGTAATCGCTCATCGTAACTCCTCATAAAATAAAGATCAAACTTCAAACTGGTAAATTCTCGTTTAATCCTACTATTCCTTTCCCGCCCATATACCTATCCAATTTATTTTCAAATGATAAAATCGAACCTGCCTCCACCACTTCTACTGGGAGCTCATTCCACACAGCTACCACTCTCTGAGTAAAGAAGTCCACCCTCGTGTTACCCCTAAACTTCTGTCCCTTAATTCTCAAATCGTGTCCTCTTGTATGAATCGTCCCTACTCTCAATGGAAAAAGCTTATCCACGTCAACTCTTTCTATCCCTCACATCATTTTAAAGACCTCTATCAAGTACCCCCTTAATCTTCTGCGCTCCAAAGAATAAATACCTAACTTGTTCATCTTTTCTCGGTAACAGGTGCAACATTATATTAAATCTCCTCTGTACTCTCTCTATTTTGTTGACATCTTTCCTATAATTTGGCGACCAAATCTGTACACCATACTCCAGAATTGGCCTCACCAATGCCTTGTACAATTTTAACATTATAACCCAAAGTTGTTTCCTTATCAGTGTTCTCATGGCATCATTATCTGACACCTTTAGTCTCTGCAAACCTGTGTTTACATAGTTCGACCACAGGGTCGCAGAATAGAGGGGTGAGCTATATGCTCTAGAAATCGACATTTTCACCACATCTACACACGCACCAAACTTACGCAAGAGATTTTTTCGCCTGTACAGGCAGGCAGTACGAAATGCCTGCGTGGTTGCCTATAAATATCCTTATCATCTGTCATTTGTTCTGTAAAAAAATGCCGTTGATATTATTGTCAGATCATTTTAAATCAGGAAATTATATACGTTTATCCTCTTTGTTCTATAGGTCATAACAGCACTCTTACAAGCATTATATTTAATATCATGTTCCACACCATACACGTAACATATAGTAAGGAGCTGCTGCAGACCAGCGCTAGGGTAGCTAATGTAACCCCACTTTTTAAAAAGGGAGGGAGAGAGAAAACGGGGAATTACAGACCAGTTAGTCGAACATCGGTAGTGGGGAAACTGCCAGAGTCAGTTATTAAAGACGGGATAGCAGCACATTTGGAAAGTAGTGAAATCATTGGACAAAGTCAGCATGGATTTATGAAAGTTAAATCATGTCTGACGAATCTTATAGAATTTTTCGAGGATGTAACTAGTAGAGTGGATAAGGGAGAACCATTGTATGTGTTTTATCTGGAATTTCAGAAGGCTTTCGACAAGGTCCCACATAAGGGATTAGTATACACATTTAAAGCGCGCGGTATTGGGTGTTCAGTATTGATTTGGATAGAGAACTGGTTTGCAGACAGGAAGCAAAGCGTAGGAGTGAACGGGTCTTTTTCAGAATGGCAGGCAGTGACTAGTGAGGTACCGCAAGGCTCAGTGCTGGGACCCCAGCTATTTACAATATATATTAATGATTTGGACGAGGGAATTGAATGCAACATCTCCAAGTTTGCGGATGACACGAAGCTGGGGGGCAGTGTTAGCTGTGAGGAGGATGCTAGGAGGGTCCAAGGTGACTTGGATAGGCTGAGTGAGTGGGCAAATGCATTGCAGATGCAGTATAATGTGGATAAATATGAGGTTATCCACTTTGGTGGCAAAAACAGGAAAGTAGACTATAATCTGAATGGTGGCCGATTAGGAAAAGGGGAGATGCAACGATACCTGGGTGCCATGGTATACCAGTCATTGAAAGTCGTTATGCAGGTGCAGCAGGCAGTGAAGAAAGCGAATGGTATGTTAGCATTCATAGCAAAACGATTTGAGTATAGGAGCAGGGCGGTTCTACTGCAGTTGTACATGGTCTTGGTGAGACCACACCTGGTGTATTGCGTACGGTTTTGGTATCCTAATCTGAGGAAATACATTCTTGCCATAGAGGGAGTACAGAGAAGGTTCACCAGACTGATTCCTGGGATGTCAGGACTTTCATATGAAGAAAGACTGGATAGACTTGGCTTGTACTCGCTAGAATTTAGAAGATTGAGTGGGGATCATATAGAAACTTACAAAATTCTTAAGGGGTTGGGCAGGCTAGATGCAGGAATATTTTCCCCCATGTTGGAGAAGTCCACAACAAGGGGGCACAGTTTAAGAGGGAAATCTTTTAGGACCGAGATGAGAAAAGACATTTTTCACACAGAGAGTGGTGAATCTCTGGAATTCTCTGCCACAGAAGGGAGTTGAGGCCAGTTCATTGGCTATATTTAAGAGGGAGTTAGATGTGGCCCTTGTGGCTAAAGGTATTAGGCGGTATGGAGAGATACTTAGTTTGATGACCAGCCATGATCATATTGATTGGCGGTGCAGGCTCGACGGGCCGAACGGCCTACTCCTTCATCTATTTTCTATGTTTCTATGCTAGATGGACTAAAGACCACAAGATCATCTGCATACAAAATATGGTTCAGTAAAATATTACCAACCATGCACCCAGTGTTACATGCTTTCAATTGTTTGGACAGATCATCAATATAAAGATTAAAAATGACTGGGGACAAAATTCCCCTTTGTCTAACACCATTGCTAACCCCAAATAGGGATGATACCCTATTGCCCCATGTTATTTGCTTAGTCTGGTGGGAATACCAGTAGGCCAGAATTCTCACAGTGTTTAGGCACCCCTCTGACTCATTTAACAAACAACTTTCTGTGATTAACACGATCAAAGGCTTTGGAAGCATCAATAAAGCACAAAAGGATTGAAGAGTTGTTGCCTCTATATTTGTTTACAATCTCCTTTACGCCATATATGCATGTCACTGTCATGTTTGGCTTTAAAACCAAACTGGTTATCTGTGGAGTTAAAAAACTCATTCACTCTATCCAGCAGAACTCTTTCTAAAACTTTTGCCAAAATGCTGGCTAAAGATATGGACCTGTAATTATTTAGGCTACCTACTTTACCAACTTTGTTCTTAATGACAGGTACTAACAGAACAGGCAACATTGAGTCTGGTAACAAGCCATGAATCATAAAGCCAATTAGACAAATAGAAAGGAGAGGAGCTACGTTCATACTCGCATACTTAAGATGTTCAGGTGAAATATGATCCAAGTCACTTGCTTTGTTGTTGGACAGCTTGTTCATGGCATAATGCACCTCATGTGACATAATCACCATTGAGTCTTTACTCTCTATATTGTCCACCTTAGTCCAACAAGTCACCTTAGACACAGTTGAATAAAGTACTATAATGTTGCCGTCATAAATCCGCGATATTAGCTGTTCCGGAGATTCCATCATTTTTAAAGATGAAGCTCATTTGATAATTTTTAAAGATGAAGCGAAAGCATACTTACACCTTGCATTAGTGAGATTCTTGTACTCAAACACAGGCCCCTGTTTGGGTCGATCTGCCATAGCCCATGATTTAGTGGCTTCACGGGCTTCAGCAAGATACTCAGTTACATACTGATTCCAGCGAGGCCTGATGTTGTGTGTCTTACTTGTATGCTTGCAGTAGGGATTACTGCCTACATATAGAGCCCTTACAATATCATTATACATGCAGCAGATATCTATTCTATGCTTCATATCTTTACAATTATCATTACTATTGATCATTGCATCTTTAGCTAGATGAATATTGTTTAAGGATTTATCTGTATGGGCATAATAGGCTAGGATGTCTTCCTTTGTGAGCGTTGACCAGTTCAGTCTTCTGTGTTAAAGCTACTTCTATCGCTGGACACCACGGGTATGTGCACAACATTTATTGTCATGGCAACAGGTATATGATCAGTCATTGCTGCCCCGTACAAAATGATCATACACACCAAGGACGCATGTGCAACAGCTGTACTAATACAATGATCCAGCCATGACGTAGTGTGCCAGGCCTCAGTAATATAATTATAACTATCTGTAGGTAAAAGCACTTTGCTTGACAATATTAAATGATTATCTTGACAGAACTGAGCCATATCATTAGCTAACAATTCATATCTGAGATATCTGCATTCAAATCCCCAATGACACATACACGACAGTAATTATTGTTTTGAATAAAAGAATAGATGAAAGCAAGCTCATTTAAATATTCATCCTCATACTGATGGCATTCATAGGGTGTATATACATTAAGGATAACAAGTTCCTTGTTGTTGTGAGCAAAGTGTACTGCAATACACCAGTCAGCATCAAGGCGAACCACATTTATTGATGAGTCAACCTTCTTGTTCCATAGAATAGCCACACTCCCTGGTATCCTACCTCTGACTATTCCCATGCCAAGGAGAATAATATGCCCCCTTGTTTTGCCACCAAAGTGGATAACCTCACATTTATCTATATTATACTGCATCTGCCACGTATCTTCCCACTCACTCAACCTGTCCAGGTCACCCTGCAAACTCCTAACATCCTCTTCGCAGTTCATATTGCCACCCAGCTTTGTGTCATCCGCAAACTTGCTAGTGTTGTTCCTAATTCCATCTTCCACATCATTAATATATATGGTAAGCAGTTGCGGCCCCAACACCGAGCCTCGCGCCACTCCACTCGCCACTCTCTGCCATTCTGAAAAGGACCCGTTCATTCCTACTCTTTGCTTCTTGTCTGCCAACACATTTTCTATCCACGTCAACACCCTATCCCCAATACAATGTGCTCAGTTTTTAGTCACCAGTCTCCCGTGCGCGACCTTATCAAAGGGTTTCTGAAAGTCTAGACACACTACATCCACTGGCTCCCCTTCACCCATTTTACTTGTCACGTCCTCAACAAATTCCAGAAGATTAGTCAGGCATTAGTCAATCCTTTCATAAATCCATGCTAACTTGAACTAATCATTTTACTTATGTTCAATTGCCCCATTATTACCTATTTAATAATTGACTCCAGCATCTTTCCCACCACCGAAGTAAGGCCAACTGGTCTGTAATTCCCCGTTTTCTCTCACGCCCCTTTCTTGGAAAGCGGGATAACATTAGCTACCCTCCAATCCACAGGAACTGATCCTGAATCTATTGAACATTGCAAAATGATCACCAATGCGTCCGCGATTTCTAGAGCCACTTCCCTGAGGACCCTGGGATGCAGACCATTAGGCCCAGGGGATGTATCATCCTCCAGTCCTTTTAGCCTACCCAATATTATTTCTCGCATAATGAACATTAATTTCATTTCCTCCACCCCTTAGATCCTCTGTCCGCCAGTTCTTCTGGGAGATGTTTTGTGTCTTCCTTAGTTACGATACGATATAATTTTATTGTCAGAGCACGTCTGAAATTTGTTTTTGCATACAGTAAACTTAAGAACATGACACTCATTAGAGTCCAACGTAAAATCCCCACACAGCAGAATCAAAAAGAATCAAAACGTTTCCCACTGTGAGGGAAGGCACCAATGTCAGTAATTGACCCTTGATGTCCCTGATCTTCACCCGTGCACTGCGCCTCCCGAGCCCTCCGCCGTCGCCGCTACGGGCGACCCGCCTCTCAGGCCCGCTCGCCGGGATGATGGAACTCCGACGTTGGAACGGGAGGCCAACCTCAGCGGCTTGGATCTGCGAATCAGCCGCTTCCCACCGGAGTTGGGCGAGTCCAGAACAAAGGGCCACAGTCCTAGAATAAAGGGGAGGTCATTTAAGACTGAGGTGAGAACAAACTTTTTCAACCAGAGAGTTGTGAATTTATGGAATTCCCAGCCACAGAGTGCAGTGGAGGCCAAATCACTGGATGGATTTAAGAGTGAGTTAGATAGAGCTCTTGGGCCAAGGGATATGGGGAGAAGGCATGCATGGGTTATCGATAGGGAACGATCAGCCATGATTACAATCAATGGCGGTGCTGGCTCGAAGGGCCGAATAGCCTTCTCCTGCACCTATTTTCTATGTGTCTCTGTTTCCATGAGTCCGCGGCTCCCGACGTTCCAAAGACGCGCCGGGCGGAGATTCAAGCTGGCGGCCCACTGCAAAGGGCCCCAGGGACTCCGCGATGTTGCTCAGCGCCGTCCGCGCTGGGAGCTCCGCGAACCACAGCTCAGCGATGTTGTAGCAGCGGTCCCAACGCTCTGGAGCTCCAAACGGCGATCCAGGTAGGCATGGCCCGCTCCGCGGTGAATCCAGCGCCACGCAGCCGCTGCCGAAGCTCTGGTCCTGTCCCCGGTCTCTGGTGGGAAAGGCCGCTCCGATCCAGTTGGTAGGCCGCGAGGAGGGGGGCGAGGACGCGACTCGGAGATTTAGTCCCATCATCGCCAGGAAGTGTCTGGGAAGCGGTTTCCCACTTACCTTACCCCCTGCTCCTCATTGAAAAACTAAAGTATCCCCAAAACGAACTATTTAGACAAACTAAAATCAAAAAAGACAGAAAAAAGACGGACAGGCTGCAGGCAGAGGCTGCCTTCCGTGCGGCGCCCCAGTTCAGTCCATCCAACACCATTTCCGGCCTAATATGAATTTCCTTGAGTTCCTCGGTCAGGTCCTCCAACACCCTAGATCCTCTGGCCAATAGTACATCAGGGAGATTGTTTATGTCTTCGTTAGTGAAGTCGAAACCAAAGTGCCTATAATACCGGTCTGCCATTTCCTTATTTCGCATAATAAACTCTACTGTTTCAGTCTTCAAAGATCCAAATTTGCTCTTAACTATTTTTTTCCTCTTCGCTAACCTAAAGATGGTTCGCAATCCGACGTTATATTCATGGCTAGCTTACCTTCGCATCTCACCGTTTCCCTCCGAATTGTCTTTGGAGTTATCTTCTGTTTCTCTTTAAACGTTTCCCAATCGTCTGGCTACACGCTCATCTTTCCTATGTTATACATCTTCTCTTCTATTGTTATACTGTCCCTGACTTCTCTTGTCAGCCACGTTCGACCCCTACTCCCGTCAACATTGGCCACCACCTCCCTCCTAACACTCTAATCCCCTTTGCGCAACTGCAATACTGATTCTTCTGATTTTCTCATCTCCCTCTCATATTTTAGATTAAAGCTTATTATATTATGGTCACTGCCTAGTGGCTCCTTTACCTCGAGTTCCCTTATCAAATTCAGTTCATTACTCAAAAAAAATCCAGAAATCCCTTCTCCCTGGGAGGCTCCAGTATAAACTCCTTTCACGGAATCACACCACAAACTTCCTTTCTTGCAGTCCAATACCAACCTTATTTTCTCAGTCTACCTGCATATTGAAATTTCCCATAACAGCGGTAACGTCACCTTTAAAACGTGACAATTTTAAGTCTTGATCGACCTTGCACCCTCTATCTAGTTTATATACAAGAATATACAATTCTGAAAACATTGTAACGGGTTGATGCAGGAAAATTTTTCCCGATGTTGCAGGAGACGAGAACCAGGGGTCCCAGTTTAAGAATAAGGTGCAGTACATTTGGACTGTTAAGAAGAACACAGTTTTCACCCAGAGAGTTGTGAATTTGTGGAATGATCTGCCACAGAAGGCAGTGGAGGCCAATTCACTGAATGTTTTCAAGAGGGTGTTAGCTTTGTCTCTTCGAACTAAAGGAATCAAGGGGTATAGGGAAAAAGCGGGAACGAGGTACTGATCGGTGATGATTATGTGGAATGGCGGTGCTGGCTGGCAGGTCCGAATGACCTGCTGCTGCAGATATTTTTCTATGTCTCTATGTTTCTATATTTCACCCATCATAACGTTATATATCTTAGCCATGCCCACCTAAGTTTGCGTCTGACATACTACTCTGGTCTCTCATCCTATCTGAAACACATCGGCAGGCAACATTTTTGGGAAATTCTCATGCACCCTTTCCTGTACGATCACATCTCTCTGCAATATGGTGCACACTGAACGCTGTCAGTCTTAGGTCTGACATCATTTTATATATCTGTAGCATATACTCCCATTGTTGCACTAATAAAGGCCAGCATTCCGTATGAGCTTTCATAGTAAGATTAAACGAGAACTTACCTGTTTGAAGTTTGATCTTTATTTTAATGAGGAGTTACGTTGAGGGATTACGTGAAGAAGAGCCTGTCCAGCCGCACACGCGTCAATCTTCAAAGCAGCGGAGTGAAAATCACAGACGACAATTACTGATGTATGATAGTAAGATACATAAATACTAGAACTACCAGCTCTATCCTTTTATGAGGGTGGGAGCGGAGGGCACGTAATCCCTCAACGTAACTCCTCATAACATAAAGATCAAACTTCAAACTGGTAAGTTCTCGTTTAATCTTACTATTTTACTTCGGAGTCACTACGTGAAGATTTCAAAGCTCTGTGATTTCACACCGTGGATTAATCCAGGTGCTCACTGCACTGATTGACTCTATTGAGTAAGCACAATCAACAATGCATAACCACAACATTAAATGTAATCAGTTAATGGTTTTATTTATTATAATAATAGTAACCTATTCATCATAATGGGGGATTTAATACTGAATCCAGCACGGCATCACCAAACACCCCGGGATATTTAATCTCCTTACGGTAATACTTGTGGAACATCTGTTCACTAGCCCATCCTGCGTCCACGAGGATAAGATCTATTGGAACGTCTGAATCCCTGGCCGCCGATGTTGATGCCGCCCTGGAGGAATGAGATTCCGGAAGTGGCGGCGCTGTCGTACAGCAGCGGCTCGCCTGCAGTCCGTCTGTCTTTACTTTTTTATTGTTTTCTTTTGTCCTGTTTTAGTTTAAATTTTAGTTTATTGGGTTGTGTGTGTGTGGAGTGGGTGGGTGAAACATGACTTTTGTCTCTTCCTTCGGGGGAATGCGACTTTTTCTTGTCGTATCCCCCTTCTCTGCCTCCGTCTGCGCTGAGGCCTAATGGCGGAGCTGCCGGCCTCCAACTCCAACTGCGAGCGACCGACCGACCTCGACGCTCCGGAGGCAGAGCCAGGACTTACCAGCGCGGGGCTGGCCTGCTTCGGGGCTGCGGTGGCGTTCCGGCGGTGGCGACCAAAGACACTGGTGGCGACCTGAATCCGGGGCTCGGCCGCGGGCCCGGTGGACGACATCGTCGGGAGCGCGCAGGTCACAGGTTGGTGCCCTGTTTTTCTGGGGCTCCCGCAACTACAGCTGCGTCCGCTGGACTGGAGGGCGGCAGCTTCGGCAGCCTCGGCCAACCCGGGCCGCGGAGTTTGAACCGGCCCGTCGCGGACGGAGCACGGATTCAGCCGCGGGATTGCCTTACTTACCATCACCCGGTGGGGTCACAACATCAGAAGCCTGGATCACCTCAGCGCAGAGGGAGAACAAGGAGGGAAGAGACAGAGACTTTAAGACTTTTGCCTCCATCACAGTGAGGAGGTGCCTGGTGAACTCACTGTGGTGGATGTTAATTTGTGTTTATTGTATGTTTTGATATTTATTATTATATGTATGGCTGCAGGCAACGAAATTTTGTTCAGACCGAAAGGTCTGAATGACAAATAAAGGAATCTCTCTAATTTAAATTTATCAGTATCAATACCTGAATAAATCAACACCTGTTTCAACCATCTTGAAATTGTCTGTGTTGACACCTTCTTATGAGGACTTTTATGACTGATAACAAATGTTCCTCTTAAGATTATGTTTGTTTCCATGTAACATCTTATATATGTTACCACACATAGTCGTGGATCCGTAGGATATGCTGAAAACCCCAACTTACATCCCGTGAACCCAGGTCTACTCTATTTCAGTAAATCATAGACATATAATGTAACGGCATCTGCTCCTACTTTCATTCTGTCTATTCTTAGTTTCTGTAATGTTTAAAATCTCTCCGCTGAAACTAACGCCATGAGCATAACCAACTTCATGGTAATTGTGGCCAATGGCAGAGTTTCAATCGGATTCCATTCACGCAGCAGCATCAGTACATCTTTTACATTCCAGATTTCTGTATACCTAGGTCTAGGAGGATTGGAGTTGAAAATCCCTTCATAAACCTACAGACCCAAGGATGTGATCCTATTGGATTTGGTTCTCATTCACTGCTTCAATATGCAGAGAGTGCACTACGTGCAGTATTGATTGCACTATAACTTAATTTTAATTCAAAGTAAAGAGTTGAAAGAAACTCTAACACATCTGAAATTTCTGCTGTGTTATGTGCAATATTCTTTACTGAACAAAACACCTCCCATTTCCTTATATAAGAAATGTATTGCTTCTGGGTACTATTTCTCCAGGCTGCTGCCATAACATCCACCGTAGGGTCTGATAATCCTCTTCCAAGATATGTCCTTCTTAGAATCAGAAAATCAACAAACCAATACGATCATGTAAAGTATGTCGTTCATCAGTTACAGGGTGTACAAGCAGTTTTACCTGCTTTGGAATAACCATAAGGGTTTTTTTGATCATGTTTAACACCAGTGTGTGCCATAGCAGTGTAGGCCAATCTGTCAACACCAAAATCCCCGAGGCTGAGTCCTGTTTAACTTTCTGTATGCATCGATTGATTAAACAAAACGGAGGAAATGCATACAGAAACATATCACCCCAAAGTAGCGAGAAAGGATCCACCGCTACTGCACCAATATCGGGTTTCCATGACACATACTTATGCAATTGGTGGTTAAGTCTTGATGCAAACAAATCAATCACTGGCATTCCAAATTGTGCTACAATTTGCTTAAATATTTCATGATGCAACATCCATTCTGTATTATCATTAAATTTACGTGACCTTTTGTCTGCAACTATGTTAAATTTGCCTGGTAAATACATTGCTGACAGCCAAATTTTCCTGGCAATACACCAGGTCCATATTTCATTTGCCAATCTATCACATGATTCTGACTTGATACCACCTATATGATTTACATATGCTACAGCTGTAGTATTGTCAACCTGTACTTGAACATGCACATTTTCCATATTAGTGCAATAAGCTTTAAGCCCCTAAAATGCTCCTACCAGCTCTAGGTAATTTATACCTTGATTTTCAAGCAAAGGTACTTCTTCCACATTTCACCTACCTCCACAGCTGGAAACAGTTTTAGTTGCGCCCCATCCTAGAGCACTTACATCAGTCTGTAGAATAACGGAAAGTGTACCTACCAATTTTTTCCTGGAAGCATTAGAGACATTGTTAATCCACCATTCTATTTCTGTAATCGGTTCAATTGTCAATTGCATGTGCCTGTCAAAATGCCATGCATTCCTCTTTAATACTTGTACCTTAGCGCTCTGCAAATGCTGATAATGCAATGGTCCAAATCTTGCAGCTTGAAAAGCAGCAATTAATTTGCCCAGCAAGCTTGCCACTTGTCTAATTGAAGGTCTGTACTCCTTTATGAGCTTAGTACAACCTTCAATTAATTGCGGCCTTTTGTCTTTTGGCAAGGTGATTACCATGTGTTCTGAGTTAATTGTGAACCCTAGGTAATCAATCTTTATGCTTGGTAATAATTTCGATTTTTGTGGGTGAATAATGAATCCCATTTATTCAAAAATTTACTTGAATCTTAATACTGACCCCTTTGCGGTAGCCAAAGTGTTCCCCACAACCAGAATATCATCCAAATAAGCCATTAATACATTGCCCTCATCTTTTAGCAGAGCAAAAATTGGTTTGAGTCACTTCTGGTGGCGCTATGGAGTAGGAGAGACTCGCGCCGACTAGCTCCGGGAAAAAAACGCTGAAAACGGGGGGAAAAGACGGGACCTACCTCTGGAAAACGGCACCGAGTGTTTGCAACAGGTCCGTGACGTCATCAGGCGCGCGACACCGGCAGCATGTCGACTCAACACACCCCCCCCCCAAGACGAGAAAAATCGGTAAGGGAAAAGAGGCAGGCCCAACTGAAGCCTCGGGCTCAGTTTTAACAGCATCCCAAGAAGATATCTCAAGAAGGAAAAAAACAGATGTGGAAGAATTAAGAACCTACCTGACACAGGAAATCTCTAAAATAATGATAGAATTTAAAAATCTTAAACAGGAGCTGAAATCTTTAAAAGATGAAATTAAAGAACAAATTAAAGATGAGGTTACAGCTTCTGTGCATGAAGTTCTGGAAGACTGGAAATTAACCATGGAAGAAAATATGCATCAAAATATTGAAGAAGTATATGATAAACTGAATTCGATGGAATCCAGTTTTGATGCTAAGTTGGAGCCGATCCTCCAGACTTTAAATCAACACCACGAGGCTGTAAAGGAATTGGAGGAAATTGCTGAGACAAGCACCGAAACAACAAAAAAACTTATTGCCGAGAACAAACGCCTATCGAAGGTATTACATCAAATAACTGAAAAAATTATTGATTGGAGGGACGACAGAGACGGCAGAATTTAAGAATCGTAGGCGTCCAGGAAGGCAGAGAGGGGAATCGTAACCCTCGTGAATTTGCTGCAGATCTGCTGAAAAAGATCTTGAATCTGGATCAAGCACCGTTAATTGCCCGAGCGCACAGAGTATCAAGACGTCGCCCAGGGGTGGGCGCCACACTAAGGCAACTGATAGTGAAGGTGCAATATGACCATGTTTTGGATGATATGATGAAGATAATTGTTCAAAGCAGAAACCTCGCATTTGAAGGAGACAAAATAAGCATATTTAGAGATTATCCTGTGGAAGTCGCCAAGAAGAGAGCGCTGTTTACAGAAACAAGAAGAATACTTAAGAATATAAACAATCTGAGATATGGACTGTTATATCCCGCAACATTAAGAGTGACCTACGAGAAGAAGGAACATTTCTTCGTCAAGCATACAGAGGCACTTGAATTTGCCCAGAGCATCGTGAATAAGACCGAAGATTGAATAATATTCTACACCCAACATTCACCTGAAGACAGTGGAAACTGTTATCCTGCAGAGAAGAGATGGAACTTTAAACTATAATTTTTAAGAAATGTCCCCATTCTTCTTGCAGATTTTGTCCAAGATCTGCGGGAAGAATTGGGCAATTATCTCGCTACTGATACATAAAATTTATATTTTAGTACTAATTTCTAACAATTAACTCTAATCACGACTACTAATCAATACTAATTGTTGTTAACTGGACCAACTCAGAATTGATTAAAAGTATGAAATATAAGTCAAGTGTGATCCAAATAATTAATTAATAAAATATAGGACGTTTTTTCCTTGCTATTTTGGATATTTAGATATTTTGGACTTTGATTACTCTTTAACAATGTTTTTGATTACTCTTTAAAAATGTTTTTTGATTACTCTATAACAGTGTCTTCCCCTTTTTTTAAATTAAAAAAAAAAAGAGGAAAAATATTTTTAGCTTGCTATATGATACTAACATTTAATTGGAGACTAACAAATACTTCAATTATGGAATACAATTATTGTTTCCCTCCCCCCCCCCCCCATGAATTGTTTTCATTGTAATTGAAACTTTTCTTTTAAGGAAAGTACGGAGATAGTAATATTTTTTTTTTACAAAAGCTACGGAAGTCTTTAGATGTTTAGCCACACTAGCGTGGCTATCACTAACTGCACTAATCATAGTTGTAGTTTTCTTCTTTTTCTATTTTTTACACGTTACTAATACAACATTGTATTACCTTTTCTATCTTATGTTATGTTATATTTTGTATTTGGAATGGAATTATATGTTTTATTTAGGAAGATATGTCCGGATGAAAAACCGACGACTTAGAATTCATCTACCTGAGGTTCAAGTATAAGGTAGGGTTTAGTGCGCTGATCCAGCTGCTCCAACATAGACCACTTTAATCACAAGATGCAAGACGTTAATATGAAAATTGAGGGTGAAGGAATAACATTTTGTGACTGGAATGTTAAGGGAATTAATGAACCAATCAAGAGAGGTAAAGTATTAGCCTATTTAAAATCACTTAAAGCTGATGTAATATTTCTCCAGGAAACACATCTTAAAAAGGAAGCACAACATAGATTGAAAGCCAAATGGATTGCTAAAACGTATCATTCTTCATTTTCACATAGATCTAGAGGGGTTGCAATATTAATCGTAAAGGTATACCCTTTAAACATATATCAACGACAGAAGATATTGAAGGCAGATATATTGTATTAGTACGGGAGTTATGCTCAAAAAAAGTGACTCTCTTAATGTGTATGGACCACATTTTGATAGCCCCCTGTTCTTTAAGAGAATACTTAACTTTATCCCGGAATGTACACAACATAATTTAATTATCGGTGGAGACTTAAATTGTACACTGGATGCTTACTTGGATAGATCATCAAGTCAAAGAAAATTAAAATCTCAGTCAAGTGAATTCCTAAATTCATATATTAATACTACCAACATTAAGGATGTTTGGAGAATTGAAAACCCATCTGGTCGAGAATACTCATTCTACTCACCGTGCATAAAACTTACTCAAGGATAGACTATTTCTTAGTAGACTCTAAACTTATCCCATTTACCTATAATTCGCAATATCATAATATTATAATATCGGACCATGCTCACTAACATTTATGATTAAACTAAATGGAATGACCGAGACAAAGACACAATGGAGACTTGACCCCCAAATCTTGAAAGAAAAGCTATGTAATGAATACCTCGTAAAACAGATTAATATGTTTTTCGAGGCTAATGACAGCCCTGGAATCTCCGCCTCCCTTCTTTGGGAAACATTTAAAGCATTTGTGCGAGGAGCATTAATCTCCTCCCAATCATTTATTAACAAAGAGAATAGGGCCAAACAACAATCTTTTGAAACGGAAATAAAGCAATTAGACATAGAAAATGCAATAGTACCATCTATGGTAAAACACAATAAAATTGCAGTGCTGAAATATAAGTTAAACAAGTTATACTCAGACCACGTAATAAAACTATATCAACGTACAAAACAATTACATTTTGTATTTTGAGATAAACCACAAAAACTATTTAGCGCGTCAACTTCGTAAACAGGACGGGGAAAAAACAATTTACAAAATTAGATCAGATAAGGGAGAAACATTAACACTACCTAAAGATATTAATGATAGATTTTTACAATATTATCAAAATTGTATTCATCTAAAACAACAGAACAACCAGTAGGAATGGAAACATTCTACAGAAATATAATCTTATAGGTCTAGATCAGAAAGAGAGAGAATCACTGGATGTAGAAATTACGGTAAAAGACATCGAGCAGTCAATTAGATCTTTAAAAAATGGAAAGGCCGCAGGTCCTGATGGTCGAAGCTCTGAATTTTATAAAAACTTTTACGATCTGATTTCTCCACGTCTACAGAGACTTTACAAACAAGCATATACTCAACAGAAACTTCCAGAAACTCTAAATGAATCTACAATCATACTTATACCGAAACCGGATAAGGATCCTGAAGACCCAGGTTCATATAGAGCAATGTTACCACAGTCACATCTTATCACATGTCACCTCGATACCACATTCACATCTGTTTCCTCGGGGCATGCCTGCGCCTCCATCTCATACCTCATGGCTTCCAGCTCCAGTTCCCTACTTCCCAGTTCGGACCTCAGCCGGACTATCGGTACCGACTGGCTATCTACCGGCATACCCAACAATTCTCCACCCGGGCACTGAGATCCACTCTGACTGCGATGCGCCGGCACCAGCAGGACCTCGCATTGACCCTCCCGGAACTTCGGGCCTCACTCACCCAGACCTGCAACGGTCTCCAACTATACTTTATCCGCCGGAAGATCCACCTCTTCAATAAAAGATTCCTGGCCCACCTCAACTCCACCAAGGACCTTAAATTAGCCCGCCTCCAGGCCGCTCCCGCCGCCGACTCTCCGCGACTCGACCGCCCGCAGGCTCCGGGCCCCAACTCCGGCCCGCATCGCCTGCCCCAGTCCCGCGACGCCATCTTGTCCACGGGCAGCGCCTCCAGTACTCACCAGGACGCCATCTTGTCCACGGGGAGCGCCTCCAGTACTCACCAGGACGCCGCCGTCACCGACCTCCACGTCGATGCTGCCGCCGACCTTCACCTGCCTACCGATGACGCCCAGCCTCGCCGCTTCTACGGTAACTCGGACTTCCTCTGCCTCGCCGATACCTCCGAACCTCGCCGCCCCCCGGGACCTCCTAACATCATCGCCGCACCGGGCCCATCCGACATCGCCGTCGCACTGGGCCCGCCGGACATCACAGCCGTACCCGGTCCTCCTAACATCGCAGCCGGACCGGGCCCATCCAGCACCGGCGCCGGACCGGGGCTCCCCGAACATGGCCGCCGCACCGCACCCTACTCACCCCGTCGCCTCACCGGGCTGGTCGAACCGCGCCGCCCCACCGACCATCCGCCTACCGGGACCTCCCACGCATCGCCCGTGGACCCCGACTCTACTGCCCACGGACCCCGACCATCGGGTCCGCCGACCCTCGCCACTGCAACGCCCCCCAGCCCCCCCGACCCTGACTCCACTGCCCGAGGACTCCTACCGTCGGGTCCGCCGACCCTCGCCACTGCAACGCCCCCCAGCCCCCCCGACCCTGACTCCACTGCCCGAGGACTCCTAACGTCGGGTCCGCCGACCCTCGCCATTGCACCTCCCTCCAGCAGCCCGTAGCCGTCGCCTCACCTGCAAACTGGACTCTGTACTGGGCCTGAAGCCTCCACGCTGCTCACTCCCACTCTCCGGTGTTTGACTCCACTGGGTCCTAGCGCTAGTCTGCCTAACCCTGTTTATCTCAGTGTTAGTTCCACTGATACTTCCCCATCCCTCTCCAACTATGGGACCACTTCTCTTCCACACCCACACCACAGCCCTCTCACCCCCCACCCCTGACCACCCACCACCCCCCACCACACATCGCCTCGTCCCCATTCCACCCACGTGCCTTCCTCCGGCGCCAACCCCCATCCCTGCCGGGTGTTCACCACCCCCCCGACCTCCCCCTCTCCGACATCGAACGGTCTGTCCTCAGCAGAGGTCTTACCTTTGTCCCCCTCCGTCCCCACCTCAATGAGTTCCGTGCCGTCCATGACTTGGAACGCTTCTACCGTCGCCTCCGCCTCAAAGCTCACTTCCATGGGAAGGAGTCCTCGCTCCCCACTAATGACCCCTTTTCCCGTCTCCAACGCACCCTATCCTCATGGAACCCCCCTCGTAGCCTTCCGGCTTTAGAACTCTTTATTCAAAGCTGCCGCCGTGACATCAACCGCCTCAACTTCTCCACTCCCCTGTCTCACTCCAATCTCTCCCCCCCTGAACGCACTGCCATCGACTCACTCCGCAACAACCTAGATTGGGTTATCAAACCCGCCGACAATGGAGGTGCCGTGGTAGTCTTGCGCGTCGATCTCTACAAAGCTGAGGCCACGCGCCAACTCTCGGACACCTCCTCAAACTTACCCCTGGACCATGACCCCACTGCTGAGCACCAGGCCACCATCTCCAGCACCATCACCGACTTCATCCAGTCCCACGCCCTGCCCGACCGAGCCTCCAACCTCATCGTCCCCCAGCCCCGCACAGCCCGCTTTTACCTTCTCCCTAAAATCCACAAACCTGACTGTCCCGGTAGACCCATTGTATCTGCCTGTTCGTGGCCTACCGAACTCATCTCCACCTACCTCGACTTCATCCTATCCCCCTTGGTTAAATCCCTCCCTACCTATGTTCAAGACAGCTCAGACACTCTCCGTCATCTCCGCGCATTTCACTCTCTAGGCCCTCACCCCCTCATCTTCACCATGGACGTCCAGTCATTGTACACCTCCATCCCCCACCAGGATGGTCTCGAAGCCCTCCGTTTTTCCTCGACCGTAGAAGCAATCTATACCCGGTCACTGACACCCTCCTCCGCCTAGCGGAGCTGGTCCTTACACTTAATAAATTTTCATTTGACTCCTCCCATTTCCTCCAAATACAAGGCGTAGCTATGGGCACACGCATGAGCCCCAGCTACGCCTGCCTCTTTGTCGGGTACGTAGAACAATCCTTGTTCAATGCGTACCAGGGCCCCATCCCCGACCTCTACCTCCGCTACATCGATGATTGTTTTGGTGCCACATCCTGCACCCACACACAACTGACTGACTTCATCCGCTTCACCAACAACTTCCATCCGGCACTCAAATACACCTGGACCATTTCCGACACTTCCCTACCATTCCTTGACCTAACTCTCTCCATCGCAGGTGATAGACTCCTTACCGACATCCACTACAAACCCACCGACTCCCATGGCTATTTGGACTACACTTCTTCCCACCCTGCTTCCTGTAAGGACTCCATCCCCCACTCCCAATTCCTCCGTCTACGCCGCATCTGCTCCCAGGATGAGGCGTTCCACACCAGGGCATCTGAAATGTCCTCATTCTTCAGGGAACGGGGGTTCCCCTCCTCCACCATAGATGAGGCTCGCACCAGGGTCTCTGCCATACCCCGCAACACTGCTCTCTCTCCCCATCCCCCACTCACAACAAGGGCAGAGTCCCCCTAGTCCTCACCTTTCACCCCACCAGCCGTCACATACAACAAGTGATCCTCCGTCAGTTTCGCCACCTCCAACGTGACCCCACCACTCGCCACATCTTCCCATCTCCCCCAATGTCTCCCTTCCGCAAAGACCGCTCCCTTCGTAACTCCCTTGTCAATTCTTCCTTCCCTCCATACCACCCCCTCCCCTGGTACTTTCCCTTGCAACCGCAAGAGATGCAACACTTGTCCCTTCACCTCCCCCCTCCACTCCATTCAAGGACCCAAGCAGTCGTTCCAGGTGCGACAGAGGTTCACCTGCATCTCCTCCAACCTCATCTATTGCATTCGCTGCTCTAGATGCCAGCTGATCTACATCGGTGAGACCAAGCGGAGGCTTGGCGATCGTTTCGCCGAACACCTCCGGTCGGTCCGCAATAACCAACTTGAACTCCCCCTCCCATTCCGTATCTGACCTCTCTGTCCTGGGTCTCCTCCATGGCCACAGCGAGCAACACCGTAAATTGGAGGAAATGCACCTCATATTCCGCTTGGGCAGTCTACATCCTGGGGGTTTTAACATTGAATTCTCCCAATTCTGCTAGCCCTTGCTGTCCCCTCCCCTTCATCAGCCATCTGGTTGTCTCCTCCCCTCCCCCAGCCCTCGGGCTCCTCCTCCGCCTTTTTCCTTTTTTCCTTTCTTCTCCCCCTCCCCCATTATCAGTCTGAAGAAGGGTTTCGGCCCGAAACGTTACCTGTTTCCTTCGCTCCATAGATGCTGCTGCACCCGCTGAGTTTCTCCAGCATTTTTGTGTACCTTCATATAGAGCAATAGCTCTCTTAAATACTGATCAGAAAATATTAACCAAAATCCTATCTCATAGATTAAGCTTAGTGATTAATAAATTAATACACCCGGACCAAACAGGTTTTATTCCAAAACGTTACTCATTTTATAATTTGAGAAGACTATTCAATATTATATATACAAATAGAATTCCAAATGCAGATCTAGCAATTATTTCGTTAGATGCTGAAAAGGCATTTGACCAGGTAGAATGGACATATTTATTTTCGGTAATGAAAAAATTTCAATTGGGAGAGAAGTTCTGCACATGGGTTAAATTGTTATACTCCAATCCAACAGCTAGAATATTAACAAATCAAATGTTATCAGCCAAATTTAATCTTTCTAGAGGTTGTAGACAAGGATGTTCACTATCCCCACTATTATTTGCTCTTGCAATTGAACCATTAGCAGAAAGCGTTAGAAACCATCCAGGAATACATGGATACAACACTAGAGATACAAGGAATAAAATGTCCTTATATGCAGATGATGTATTAATATATATTACAAAGTTAGAAACTAGTATTCCAAATCTATTAAATCTAATAACAATTTGTTCAGTTCTCAGGATATAGGATTAATTGGAATAAAAGTGAAATTATGCCAATAACAAAATTCAACTTAAATACAATACAACAATCCCCTTTTAAAATAGTTAAAGATAAACTTAAATATTTAGGAATCTATGTAACTAAGGCATATACCTCTTTATATAAACAACATTTTCCATCCTTACTTAATAAATTACACAAACATATTCAGTACTGGAAAACACTTCCTATTGCAATGCTTGGTAGAATTAATGCTATAAAAATGATTTTCTTACCGCAACTACTATATTATTTCAATTAATTCCGATATATATTCCAAAAAACGTTTTCAAAAATGTCGACTCCATTGTTACAAGCTTTATTTGGGATTATAAGAATCATAGAATAAGTAAAAAACATTTATGTAAGTCAAAGAGCAACGGAGGTTTGGCTTTGCCAAATTTCTTATTTTATTTTTGGGCAGTCCATGTTAAAAACATGAATTTCTGGCTGGAAGAAATGGACCAACAACCAGAATGGTTAAGGATGGAAAAGGAAGACTGTTTACCTTTTGAAATAGGTTCGATTATATTTGCTACCACAAAATTGCATTAAAAAACCTATAAGGAAAACCCTATAATACACAGTGGAATACGAATTTGGAAACAATTAAAAAAGGCTTTAAAACTGAATAATATACCACTATGTCTTCCCATTGTAAATAATCCTCTATTCAAGCCATCCATATTGGATAGAGGTTTTATACAATGGAAAAATCATGGAATTAAAAGGATTGGACATCTTTATAGGGAAGGCATCTTTCTGTCATTTCAAGAGTTACAACAGAATCATGGACTACACTCAAATAACTTTTTCAGATATTTACAAATTAGAGATTATGTTAAATCCAATACACAAGTTTATAGGACTAGGGAACCAGAAATTCTTGATGAATGTTTGAATAAGCATCCTATCACTGAAAAATTAATAGCTTATATTCATAACATTCTCTTAAATAATGAGCAACCACCTATGGAACTATATAGACATAAATGGGAAAATGAGTTAGGTTATCCTATTACGAAAGATATTTGGGACGAAAGTTTACAACATATACATCAATGTTCGTTAAATGCCAGACATGCTTTAATACAATTTAAAGTCTTACACAGATTACATTATTGCAAAATAAAACTAAATAGAATTTTTCCACATATTTCTCCTATATGTGATAAATGCCTGCATCTAGAGGCCAATTTAACACATACCATTGCAAATTGTATAAAAATTAAAAATTACTGGACTGATATTTTTCAAATAATCCCCGAAGTTGTTAATACCAAACTAGCTCCAGACTCAAAATTAATAATACTTGGGATATCAGAACAAAGTTTAACACTCACAACAAGCCAAAGAAACTTCCTTGACTACAGTATAATAACAGGGAAAAAATTAATATTAAAATTCTGGAAAGGCCCTACAACCCCACAATTTAAATGTTGATAGTGGAAATGTCGGAGACCCTACATCTAGAAAGAATTAGACTCGTCTTAATGGACAAGCAAGAACTTTTTGTTAAAATATGGGCTCCATTCATTGCCTATTTGAAGGGATAGAGTGGCCCAGCGCGAAAGTCCGACTGAAGCTTGAACTCAGGATTAGATGTAATTATATTTCATAACATACGAACTTATCTCCTATGACGTATTATAAGTAATTCATTCCACCTTTCTTTCTTTTTTGCTATTGAAATTCTTCTTTATTTCTCTTCTTTCTCTCTATTTTTCTTTTTCTATCTATATAAAAAAAAACACTAGAAGCAGAATTAACTGACAATTGACAAATTTAATAATGTATGAATGATTGATGTATATGGAAAGTTTTTCTTCTATTCGATTATAATATGTTACTCTACACTGTAATATGTTTGCTTCTAATAAAAAAAAAATTGTTTTAATTAAAAAAAACAAAAAAAACAATTGGTTTGAGTAATTGTGTAAATAACCATCGTGCTGAAGTCAGACCATTGGGCAATGCTTTAAATTGTCATAACTGACTCATCCATCTGAATTTTAGTTATCTTTGATCATTACCATGGATTGCCACAGAATCTTGCAGATCTATGCTTGCCATATATCGCAATTTCTTGTGACCAGCTAAATGTCATTAGTAAATGTTTCCATTTTGAAATGTTTATATTGTACAAAAAGGTTTAGACTTATAAGATCCAGAGTAATTCTGCATCCACCATCCTTTTTTGTTCTAGGAAAAATACTTGACACAAACTGATGGTGTTGCTCCACTGACTTTTCTATTACACTTTTGTCGCATAAAATTTTCAATTCTCCTTGGATCTGCGTATTCTCTTCCTTTGAGAAAATACGCGCCCGGTTTGAAATATGTTGAGTAGGAGGATCCAAATGTGGATAGAACTCAATTCTAAATCCCACTATGCTGCACAGTATAAACGAATCATTTGTTATTAGTTGCCATACTTTTAGGAAGAATCGTAATTCCCCCCCACTTGTGAGTGTAAAACATTTGTTGTGTTTCTTACCAGACCAGACCCCCCTACCTCTGGGTTTGCCATCGGCAAATGTTGTCCCCTTCTAGTATGCACATTGTAACCTCCACGTATCCCCGGTGCAGCACGCCAACGTGTGTATGGGTACGATCGGCTTGTTCCTTCTCCAGCACCAGCCATCCGTCTGTAGGGATACTGTCTTCGCACCGCTCTGCTCAGCATAGATGGTTTCACTATTATACCCATCATGGTTTTTGACTTCATTTAGGTCTTTTAACTTTTTTGCTCCATTTTCTCCAAAAAGCAGATTAGGCATTTGTATATTGCATGGTTTACAGACCCCTGCATACTTAGGATGAATATTCGGTCTTATTGCACTTTTACGAATACAGTTAATTTCAAAGTGCGCACTACACATGAGTTCAGATATAAGATCTTCATCCAACCCCCTGGAAAACGCCGTAATGCCTCACCCCAGCAATTTCAGCACTCGTTGTAATTTCAATTCTTGTGAGCGTAATCCAATGCTCAAATAACCCCATATCAAGTTATTCAACGCTGCGACTGCTAGCAGTTCACAATTTGCCGGGGTCTCATGTGTTTTAACAGTCTCATCCATAGTTAATTCCTGGAGCTGATGGGAGAGCAGATAATTTATAGTCATTGCTACCTCATCACTCAAAGGTTCCCTGTTTCTCTGGGACCAGCAAACTTTTGTGCCAGACCTGGTACTTTGAGCTCTTATAATGGGCTCTGGTCATACAAATCATCTTCTGAATCTAGATGTTCCTCTTCACGATGGACATTTCTGGCTCCCTGTTTCAGGTAAGTGTCTGCCAGATTACCCATGCGCGGGCTATCTGTAGGCCTACGGATAGGCAGCCCTGTTTCAGGTGCTGCTGGCGCTGGTTAATTTCTAGGCCAACGCTTCATTTATTTTTCTTTAGACATTGTCGGTGCTGGCACATCTCTCAACCAATGTTTGTACTGCCTTTGTTTAGGGCGTTTCTGGTATTGGCTCTCCGGTAGGCCAACACATATACTGGCTTTTTGCTGGCATTTCGGGCATTGGCTCTCCTGTAGGCCATCCACTGTATTGTCTCTGCACAGGCATTCCTGGTGGCTCTCCAGTAGACCACCTTTGCGCCTGTCCCATTCAAGGCACCCCCTGTGCTGTATCTTCAATAGGACAAGACGGACTGAATTCCTCCCGTGGGGGTTCTTTATAAATCATTTTTCCCATCAGGAGTTCCAAACCTGCGACCCTAGCAGCCATTACATTTTCTCACTGAGGTGGGTATTCCTCCGGGTCTGACTCATCGGAGTCTACTGGTCGTGCGGACTTTTGTCCTGCCTTGCGCCCCACCGGCGGTATAACGGCACTTTGGACCGCAACGGGAGTTAATGGCTTCGCTGCCACTGACTCCTCTGACGCCCGCTACCCTCAGGAACTTGGGTTTTTACATGCGGTACGTCTCTTTCTCCTACGCCCTTTCTCCATGATAAACTTGCGTGGAGCTCCACCAACAAGTCTGACGATAAGAAGCGATCCTGGAAGTGAAAGTGAATGCAGTTACCTTCCGACTTGTTGCTTTACTCACGCTTGGAGGAACTCCTGCTCCTCCACACACGGTCATGAACGCTATGCGTCTGACGATATGACGCGTGTGCGGCTGGACGGGCTCTTCTTCTGAAGTAAAATCCACGATTTCTACCTGTATGTTCGGAGCACATGTGTGCCAATGTTACTCTAGATTTGTTGTATCTACTCTTGTGTGGTCAAACGGGTCCTCAGAATAAGTAGGTTGGAATCATGGGAAAACTTTCCAAGGTTACCTTGGAGTCCTGCGTCTGACATGTACAAGTATTATGATGAGCATAGGAGCCATAATGTAATAACCAGAGTGGAGATGTATCGATTAGTGATTAAATATATATAAAGTAAGTACGCATAGAAAGAGAACCAAAAGCGAGGCAGACTGAATGGAAGCAAGATCCCCTGTACCCATCTCATTAAATCGCTGCCTTCGAAGTTTCCTCCAAACTCATCTATCATATCCATTTAATATCTCTATAAATATAAAACTGATCTTGGATGTGTGTGTGTGTGTGTGTGTGTGTGTGTGTGTGTGTGTGTGTGTGTGTGTGTGTGTGTGTGTGTGTGTGTGTGACCACATATTCTCGAAAAAAACGACGGTCGAACGGTAAAATGTTCACATATTCCATAGAAACATAGAAACTTAGAAATAGGTGCAGTAGTAGGCCAATCGGCCCTTCGAGCCTGCACCGCCATTCAATATGATCACGGCTGATCGTCCAACTCAGTATCATGTACCTGCTTTTTCTCCATACCCCTGATCCCTTTAGCCACATGGGCCACATCTAACTCCCACTTAAATATAGCCAATGAACTGGCCTCAACTACATTCTGTGGCAGAGAATTCCAGAGATTCACCACTCTCTGTTTAAAAAATGTTTTTCTCATCTCAGTCCTAAAAGATTTCCCCTTTATGCTTAAACTGTGACCCCTTGTTTGTACTTCCCCAACATCGGGAACAATCTTCCTGCATCTAGCCTGTCCAAGCCCCTTAAGAATTTTGTAAGTTTCTATAAGATTCCCCATCAATCTTCTAATTGAAGCGAGTACAAGCCGGTCTATCCAATCTAATCTTTCTTCATATGAAAGTCCTGACATCCCAGGAATCAGTCTGGTGAACCTTCCCTGTACACCCTCAATGGCAAGAAGTCCTTCCTGAGATTAGGAGACGAAAACTGTACGCAATACTCCAGGTGTGGTCTCACCAAGTCCCAGTACAACTGCAGTCGTACCTCCCTGCTGCTATACTCAAATCGTTTTGCTATGAATGCTAACATACCATTCGCTTTCTTCACTGCCTGCTGCACCTGCATGCCTACTTTGAATGACTGGTGTACCATGACATCCATGTCTCGTTGCATCTCCCCTTTTCCTAATCGGCCAAAATTCAGGTAATAGTCTCCTTTCCTGTTTTTGCCACCAAAATGGATAACCTCACATTTATCCACATTATAGTGCATCTGCCATGCATTTACCCACTCACCCAGGCTATTCAAGTCATCTTGCAGACTCCTAGCACCCTCCTCACAGCTAACACTGCACCCCCAGCTTCGTGTCGTCCGCAAACTTGGAGATGTTGCATTCAATTCCCTCGTGCAAATCATGGATATATATTGTAAATAGCTGGGGTCCCAGCACTGAGCCTTGCGGTACCCCACTAGTCACTGCCTGCCATTCTGAAAATGACCCGTTTACTCCTACTCATTGCTTCCTGTCTGCCAGCCAGTTCTCTATCCACATCAATACTGAACCCCCAATACCGTGTGTTTTACGTTTGTATATTAATCTCTTATGTGGGACCTTGTCGAAAGCCTTCAGAAAGTCCAGATATAACACATCCACTGATTCTCCCTTATCCACTCTACAAGTTACATCCTCGAAAAATTCTATAAGATTCGTCAGACATGATTTACCTTTCATAAATCCATGCTGACTTTGTCCAATGATTTCACCATTTTCCAAATGTGCTGCAATCCCATCTTTAATGACCGACTCTAGCAGTTTCCCCACTACCGATGTTAGACTAACTGGTCAGTAATTCCCCTTTTCTTTCTCCCTCCCGTTTTAAAAAGTGGGGTTCCCTTTGCTACCATCCAATCCTCAGGAACTACTCCAGAATCTAAAGAGTTTTGAAAAATTATCACCAATGCACCCACTATTTCTGGGGCTACTTCCTTAAGTACTCTGGGATGCAACCTATATGTGCCTGGGGATTTATCGGCCTTTAATCAATTCAATTTACCTAACACCACTTCCCGGATAACCTGGATTTCACTCAGTTCCTCCATCTCATTTGACCCCCGGTCCCCTGCTATTTCCGGCAGATTAATTAAGTCTTCCTAAGTGAAGACAGAACCAAATTAGATTTTCAATTGGTCTGCCATGTCCTTGTTCCCCATGATAAATTCACCTGTTTCTGATTGCAAGGGACCTACATTTGTTTTAACTAATCTTTTTCTCTTCACATAGCTATAAAAACATTTGCAGTCAGTTTTTATATTCCCTACCAGTTTACTTTCCCAATCTATTTTCCCTTTCCTAACTAAACCCTCTGCTCGACTGAATTTCTCCCAGTCCTCTGGTAGGCTGCATTTTCTGGCTAATTTGTATGCTTCATCTTTTGTTTTGATACTATCCCCGATTTCCCTTGTTATCCACGGATGCAATACCTTCCCTGATTTATTATTTTGCCAAACTGGGATGAACAATTGTTGTAGTTCATCCATGCAGCCTTTAAATGCCTTCCATTGCATATCCAGTCAATTGGCAGTCTATCTTGGCCAATTCACGTTTCTGAATTAATTATGTCACTCTACATCCTAGTGAAGAACTCAACCATATTATGGTCACTCTTGCCCAAGGGTCCACGCAGAACAAGACTGCTAACTAAGACTTTCTCATTACTCAATACCCAGTCTAGGATAGCCTGCTCTTTCGTTGGTTCCTCTACATGTTGATTTAGAAAACTATCCGGCATACATTCCATGAAATCTTCTTCCTCAGCACCCCTGCCAATTTGATTCACCCAATCTGTATTTAGATTGAAGTCACCCATTATAACTCTTTTACCTTTGTTGCACGCATTTCTAATTTCCTGTTTGATGCCATCCACAACTCCAGTACTACTGTTCGGTGGCCTGCACACAACTCCGACTAGCGTTTTCTGCCCCTTAGTGTTTCGCAGCTCTACCTATATAGATTCCACAGCCTCCAAGCTAATGTCCTTCCTTTCTATTGCGTTAATCTCGTCTCTAACCACCTCAATTTCCTTTCTGTCCATCCTTCCTGAATATTGAATATCCCTTGATGTTCAGCTCCCAGCCTTGGTCACCCTGGAGCCATGTCTCCGTGATCCCAACTATATCATAGTCATTAATAGCTATCTGCACATTCAACTCGTCCACCTTATTACGAATGCTCCCTGCATTGAGACACAACCCCTTCAGGCTTGTTTTTAGTACACTCTTACCCCTTATACAATTATGGTGAACAATTGCCCTTTCTGATTGTTGCCCTGGATTTGTCTGCTTACCACTTCCGGTAGAGATTTGTAGGCAGGTTTGTAGGCAGATTTGTAGGCAGACCACATTCCGATAGAGATTTACCCCTGGAGTCCGAAACCGGCTTACCCGAAAATTTCGCACTTTATTTGTCGGGTTATTTATGAAAATGTTCACAAATCCTATAAAATTTGGAAAATGCTCACCCTGCGAGTGACGTCGGCCCCCAGCCTCTCCAACCTCCCCTCCACCTCCCACCACGTTATTCAAAAGTCGAACAGTCATCTGAAGATCATAGCTGACGACTGCGGTGGCACAAAGTGCAGTCCTCAGGTCGATGCTCGCACGCGCGCTCGCTCCTCGCCTCGGGTCCGGACATCCGATCTGCTCGTGTCCGGTCCTCGGCTCGGCTCGTCTCGGATCGTCTCGGCTCGGGTCAGGTCCTGTCTTCGGCTTCCCACGGTTCCCCAAACTCCCTCTCTCCCCCCATCTCCCACTCTCCCCCGTCTCTCTCCCTCCACCCCCTCCCACAACCCCTCCCCTCTCCACCCATCTCCCACTCCCCCACCTCTCTCTCCCCCCCGAAGCAGGCCGCACGTGGAAAACAGTGCGCAGCAGGCAGCGCGAGCAGATCAATTGTGACGACATCAGCTCGTTTATTTTCTACGTTATTTGAGATTTGTGAACATTTTAATTAATAACTCAAGAAACAAAGCACGAAATGTTCAAGTAAGCCGATTAAGAATCTACCGGATAAACTACACGAATATGTAAGCGTTTTACCATTCGAGCGTCGTTTTTTCGAGCAAATGTGATTACACGCAGCCACGCGCGCGCACACACACACACACACACGCACGCGCACGCGCACACACGCACACACACACACACACGCACACACACACACACGCACACACACACTCACACACACACACACACACACACATACACACACACACACACACACACACACACACACACACACACACACACACACACACACACACACACACACACTAACCAACCTCCATCCACACACACTAACCCTCCTTGATAATATATTAATATAATTCATTCGCTCTGTTACGCCATCTTCCGCCCCTATCCACTGAAGCGTAGTCCCCAACTGCGCAGAGAGGGAGAGGGAGGGGATAGCGAGGGATTGGGTGGAGATGGCGAGAGTGATGGTGGTAGAGATGGAGGGTATAGGGAGGGGGAAGGGATAGAGATGGAGGTGTGTAGAGAGTGAGGATAGGGTGCGCGCGGCGTCACAGAGGAGGACGGGCCTCCGAACGCAATACTCACCCTCTCACCCATAGGTCCCTATACTCACTGCACCCTATAGATGGAAGGGGTTTGATAGAGAGTGCTCGTAGAGATGGAGGGGGTAGAGAGTAATGTGGGAGTAGAGGGAGGGGGAAGAGAGTGAGGAGGAGGCATAGGGGCAGAGTGGGTGAGGGTGTAGAGAGGGAGGAGACTGAGAGGAAATGGTGTGTAGAGGGAGGAGGAGGTAGAGAGGGAGAGGGTAGAGAGATAGAGGGAGGGTAGAGAGGGAGGGGGGGTGTAGAGATGGTGACATCCGGACAGGCGACGTCTCTGCAGTGAAGAAATGGGTGACGTTTCGGGTCTGAAGAAAGGTCTCGACCGAAAACGTCGCCCATTCATTTTGTCCGTCCCGCTGAGCGGGGGCAGAGAGATAGCATAGAGAGGGAAGAGAGAGAGTGTAGAGAGAGAGGGCCGAGAGGGAGGCAGAAAATAGCCAGAGAGAGGCAGAGTGAGAGAGAGAGAGAGACAGAGTGAAGCAGAGAGTGAGAGTGCAGAAAGAGAGAGGGCAGAGAGTGCAGAGAGAGGGGACAGAGAGAGAGGGCAAAGGTAGAGGGCAGGGCGAGAATGCAGGGAGAGAGGGCAGAAAGAGAGAGGGTAGAGAGTGAGGGCAGAAAGAGAGAGGGCAAAGAGAAAGGGAGGGCAAAAATAGAGGGCAGAGAGAGCAGCGTTGCAGAGGCAGCGAGACGGCAGAGAGAGAGACAGAGAAGGGAAAGAGAGGGGCCGTGTAGGCAGAGAGGGCAGATAGAGAGAGATTGGACAGAGAGGGCAGAGAGAGGGCAGAGCGAGAGTGTGCATACAGGGGGGGCAGAGATGCAGAAAGAGGCAGAGAGAGGCTGAGAGGGCAGGGAGAGTAGCTGAGAGGGTAGAGAGAGAGAGAGGGCAGACATTTAGGGCAGAGAGAGTGCAGATAGAGAGAGGCCAGAAAGAGAGAGCGCGGCAGAGAGTGCGGGGCAGAGAGAGGCAGATAGAGGCACAGTGAGAGAGAGGCAGAGAGTCAGAGTGAGAGAGAGGTAGAGAGGCAGAGAGAGATAGGGGCAGATAGTGCAAAGAGAGACACTGAGAGGCAGAGAGAGGCAGAGAGAGATGCAGAGAGAGATGCAGAGAGAGATGCAGAGAGAGGCAAAGAGGGAGAGGGAGGAAGAGTCAGAGAGAGTGAGATAGAGGCAGTGAGGCAGAGATAGTCAGAGTCAAGCAGAGACGGACAGAGGGAGAGACAGGGAGGGCAGAGAGGGGAGAGGGTAGAGAGATGGCAGAGAGTGGGCAGAGAGGGCAGACAGGCAGTGAGTGGACAGAGAGAGGGCAGAGAGGCACAGAGAGAGCTGCAGAGAGGTCAGAGAGAGAGAGGGGCAGAGACAGAGAGAAGGCAGTGACAGAGAGAAGGCAAGCCTCTTCCAGCACATTACCCAGCGAGACGTTTTTAAACCCCATCGTGTGACGGATGTCGTCGTAATTGGGGATATTGATTCAGGCTGGGATGCCGCTGCCAGCGAAAGTAAGCACGTCGAGGAAGGTAAAGTCGGGCTTGAGTAAATCGGTCCATCTCAAAGGGATAGGAAATGGTAGCTGGCACATAGGCCGCTCAGGAAAGACCACCAGCCCGGAGAACGTGGCACTCAGGTCCCTGTTTACTACCGCCACAGACCACACAGGAGCCATAGGGGTCACGGTAATGAAGCTGAGCTAACTCTCCACGATGGGCTCCTCGTCACGAATGCATTGCTTGGAACCGTCCTTGTGAGCGCGGAGCCGAGCGTGTGGGGCCGAACGGGTCCCAGCGGAGCGAGCGGGTTGGAGTGCGGTAGGGGGCGGCGCAAGAGAGGGAGAGGGCGGTGAGGCGGGTAGCGAGGAGAGCGGCAGAGCGGGAGGGGGTTATAGAGAGGGTGGTAGATTGTGGGTGAGGGAGGATAGAGATAGAGAGATCTAGGGATCCCAGCTGGACCGAGTGGGTTGGAATGGTGGAGTGTCCCTTGCGCCCGGAGCGTGTGGATGTATTGTCACGTCAGTCGGTATTTTTATCACCCGAATTAGAACGTTGAAATCTTTAATATTTTGAAGCTGTTTTTAAAATGTTAAGAAGTTAAGAAATATATGTTGAATATGCGACGGGAAGATATGTATCATGTCGGGGAAGAGAATGTGAGTAGCATGTATGGAAATTCGAAGGCTATGTCCAAGCCTTGTGTGGGAAGTGCCCTGTGAGAAACGTGCGAGTCTTTGGCTCGACAGTCTTCGGCGCGGAGGCTGAAGAGAGGAAGCGACGCAAAACGCTGGAGAGGGAGAGACGAAAGAAGGAGATGTCAAGCAAGCTGATTCAGTGTAATGCTTGCAGTATATGGGAGGTCAAGGAGACGGCTGGTGCCACTGGCCTCTACAAATGTGAGAAGTGCATCCAGGTATAGCTTCTGAAGGACCGTGTTGTGGAACTGGAGAAGCAAGTGGATGACCTCAGGTTCGTCTGAGAAACTGAGTCGTCCCTCGACAAGTCCTACAGTTAGTTTGTTACACCTAAGGTACTGGAAGAGAGAAAGTTGGTGACGGTGAGAAAGGGAGGGAAACATGGAATGCAAAGGTCCCCGGGTGTTGTTCCTCTTGTGAACAGGTTCGCGCACTTAGAAGCCGCCGTGACAGAAAACGTTATCACACTGAGCGGCGGACTGGCTTGCGAAGCAAAAAGGGCTGTTGAGCCAAAATCAAAGAGGGCAACGTCAGGCAACGCCATTGTAGTTGGAGACTCCATCGTGAGAGGTACGGACAGGGGTTTCTGCAACAACAGACGGGATTCGAGGATGGTGTTTTGCCTTCCTGGTGCCAGGATCCAGGATGTCACGGATAGAGTGCATACAATCCTCAAGGGCGAAGGTGAACAGCCGGAAGTGGTTGTGCATGTCGGCACAAACGATGTCGGAAAGAAGGGGATGAATATTCTGCAGCGTGACTTTAGAGAGGTCTGAAAAATGCTGAAAAGCAGGACCTCCAGGGTGGTTCTCTCCGGTTTGCTTCCAGTTCCTCGTGCTGGCGAGAGCAGGAACAGGGAGATACGGGACCTGAATGTGCGGCTGAGGAACTGGCGCAGGGGGCAGGGATTTAGATTCTTAGACCATTGGGATCTGTTTTGTAGTAAGGGGGTACTGCACAAAAGGGACGGATTGCATCTTAATAGGTGGGGGACCAGCATTCTGGCAGGCAGGTTTGGCACTGCTACCCGGGTGGTTTTGAACTGAATAAGGGGGGTGGGGTGTCAAATAGGATAGTCGAGGATGGAGTTAAAGGGAAAGGGAGTAATACGATAGTTAATGACCCCAGAATTAACGGGAAATTAAGCTCACAAAGGGATAGGAGTATATGGTGTAATAGGGATCGATGTGAAAGGTGAGATGCGTAAGGAATTAAAGGTATTGTATTTGAATGCGCGAAGTATAAGAAGTAAAGTAGATGAGCTTGAGGCTCAGTTAGAGGTTGGTAGACATGACATTGTGTGGATTACAGAGAAGTGGCTGCAAGAGGATCGGGCCTGGGAACTTAATATTCAGGGTAAGACATCCTATGGAATAGACACGCAGATGCGCAGAGTAGGGGGTTAGATTTGCTGGTGAGGGATGCAATTCACTCCCTTGCGAGGGAAGAAATAGGGGCTGACGAGGTAGAGTCACTGTGGATTTAGTTGAGGAATTTTAAAGGCAAGAATAAACATATTGGTGTTATCTACAGACCCCCAAATAGTAGCCCGGATGTAGGGTGTAAGTTGCAGCAGGAGTTAAAACTGGCATGTAACAAAGGTAATGCCACTGTGGTGTTGGGGGATTTCAATACGCAGGGAGACAGGGAAAATCAGGTTGGTTCAGGACCCCACGAAATAGAGTTTGTAGAATGCCTCTGAGATGGATTCTTAGAGCAGCATGTAATGGAGCAGACCAGAGAAAAGGCAATTCTGGATTTAGTGTTGAGATAACTCGAGGTAAAGGAACCGCTTGGAGGTAGTGACCATAAAGTAGCAGGATCATTTCATTCCAAAAAGGAAGAAAGAATCTAAGGGGAGTAGAAGGCATCCGTGGCTGACAAAAGAAGATGGGGATAGGATAAAACTAAAAGAAAAGATGTATAACACAGTAAAGAGTATCCGGAAGCAAGAGGATTGGGAAACTTTCATAATACAACAGAAGAAACCAACACGGGCAATACGGGCTGAAAAGATGAAGTACGAAGGGAAGCTGGCCCGGAATATAAAGAAGGACAGTAAAAGCTTATTTAGATATGTTAAGTGAAAAAGAGTAGCAAAGTCAAATGTGGGTCCCTTGAAGGTAGACATTTTGAAATTATTATGGGCAACAAAGAAATGGCAGAAGAGTTGAATAGGTACTTAGGATCTATCTTCACTAAGGAAGACACAAACAATTTTCCCATCTGTACTGGGATCTAAGGGGGTAGAGGAACTGAAATAAATTGTCATTAGGCGATAAATAGTATTGGGTAGGCTAATGGGACTGAAGGATGTTAAATCCCCTGGGCCTGATGGTCTGCATCCCAAGGTCCTCAGGGAGGTGGCTCTAGAAATAGTGGACGCATTGGTGATCATTTTTCAATGTTGAATAGATTCAGGATCAGTTCCTGTAAATTGGAGGATAGCTAATGATATCCCACTTTGTGGTGGGAAAGATGCTGCAGTCAATATGAAAGATATTATAATGGGGCATTCGAATAGCAGTAAAAGTATTATTCCAAGTCAACATAGATTATGAAAGGGAAATCATGTTTGACTAATCATCTGTATTTTCTTGAGGATGTGACAAGTAAAATGGATGAAGGGGTGCCAGTAGATGTAGTGTGTCTAGACTTTAAGAAAGCCTTTGCTAAGGTCCCGCATGGGAGAATGGTGACTAAAATTAGAGCACATGGTATTGGGGGTAGTGTGTTGCAAATTGGTTGACAGACCGGAAGCAAAGATTAGGAGTGAACGGGTCCTTTTGGGAATGGCGACTGTCGCGAGTGGGGTGCCGCAAGGCTCGGTGTTGGATCCGCAACTGTTTACCATATATATTAATGACTTGGAAGAGGGAATTAGGAGCAACACTAGCAAGTTTGCGGATGACACAAAGCTGGGTTGCAGTGTGACGTGTGTAGAGGATGTTAGTAGGTTTCAGGGTGACCTCGACAGGTTGTGTGAGTGGGCAGCTGCGTGGCAGATGCAGTATAATATCGATACATGTGTGATTATCCACTTTGGCGGCAAAAACAATGGAGAAGATTAATATCTCAATGGGGTTGGGTTAGGGAAAGGGGGAGGTACAGCGAGACCTAGGCGTCCTTGTACACCAGTCACTGAAAGTTAGCTTACAGATACAGCAGAGAGTGAAGAAAGCTATTGGAATGTTGGCCTTCATAACAAGAAGATTTCAGTATAGGAGTAAAGAGGTTCCTCTGCAGTTGTATATGAGGAAAGATTGAAAAGACTAGGCTTGTATTCACTAGAGTTTAGAGAGATCAGGGGGCATGTTATAGAAACATATATAATTATAAAAGGACTGAACAAGCTAGATGTAGGAAAAATGTTCCCAATGTTGGGCGAGTTCGGAACCAGGAGCCACAGTCTTAGAATAAATGGGAGGTCATTTAAGACTGAGGTGAGAAAACACTTTTTCACCCAGAGAGTTGTGAATTTATGGAATTCCCTGCCACTAGCCCCTAGTGCTCTCTTTAGATAGAGCTCTAGGGGTAGTGGAGTCAAGGGATATGGGGAGAAGATAGGCACTGGTTATTGATAGGGCACGATCAACCATGATCACAATGAATGGCCGTGCTGGTTCGAAGGGCTGAATGGCCTCCTCCTGCACATATTTGCTATGTTTCTATATTTCTATGATAGATAGATAGGTAGATAGATAGATAGATAGATAGATAGATAGATAGATAGATAGATAGATAGATAGATAGATAGATAGATAGATAGATAGATAGATAGATAGATAGATAGATAGATAGATAGAGAGATATATAGATAGATAGATAGATAGATAGATAGATAGATAGATAGATAGATAGATAGATAGATAGATAGATAGATAGATATATAGATAGATAGATAGATTGATAGATAGATAGATAGATAGATAGATAGATAGATAGATAGATAGATAGATAGATAGATAGATAGATAGATAGATAGATAGATAGAAAGATAGATAGATAGATAGATAGATAGATAGATAGATAGATAGATAGATAGATAGATAGATAGATAGATAGATAGATAGATAGACAGCCGTACTCAAATAAAAATTATAGTAGTGTAATAATAACAATAATGGTAGTCTATTGAAGTTCAGAGCGTACTTGAAATTGTAGTGTGTAATAGCCTGATGGCTGCAGGGAAGAAGCTGTTCCTGAAACTGGACATAGACACTTAGAAACATAGAAAATAGATGCAGGAGGAGGCCAGTTGGCCCTTCGAGCCAGCACCGCCATTCATTGTGATCATGGCTGATCGTCCACAATCAATAACCCGTGCCTGCTTTCTCCCCATATCCCCTGATTCCACTAGCCCCCCAGAGCTCGATCTAACTGTCTCTTAAATCCATCCAGTGATTTGTCCTCCACTGCCCTCTGTGGCAGGGAATTCCACAAATTCACAACTCCATGTGTGAAAAACTGTTTTCTCACCTCAGTCTTAAATGGCCTTCCCTTTATTCTAAGACTGTAGCCCCTGGTTCTGGACACGCCCGACATTGGGAATATTTTTCATGCATCTAGATTGCCCAGTCCATTTATAATTTTTATGTTACAGATTTCAGGCTCCAGTACCTTCCCGATGCTGGGATGAGATGAGTGTGTGGCCAGGGTGGTGTGGGTCTCTGATGATACTGGATGCGGCTCCGATAAATCCCTTCCGTTGAGGTAGTGATTCCGATAAATCCCTTCGATGGTGGGGACGTCGGAGCCGATGATGGACTGGGCAGTTTTCACAACTTTTTGCAGCCTTTTCCGCTACTGGGCATTCAAGTTGGCAAACCAGGCCATGATCGAATCAGTTAATATGCTCTCGATAGTTCTACAGAGTCCTCTCTGACATTCCGTATCTCCGTTATATTCTCAGGAAGTAGAAGCGATTGTGCTGGATGTTGGGGGCGCCGTCCTGTACGGGTATGGCTGCCCAGCCTGCAGCTGTCCGTTTTTTCTCTCTTTTTTATTTTTAGTTAGTTGATTTTTTTTGTTTTCGGATTTCTAGCCTTTTTTATGTGGGGGGGGAGGGGGAAACTGTTTTCTCTGGTCCCTACCTGGTCGGAGAGGCAGCTTTTCTCCGGGCTGCACCGTCGACCCGTCCTCGCGGCCTACCAGTCGGGGACCGCCCAGAACCTCGGCTTCGGCGGTGGCACAGCGCTGGAGCGCTAACGCGGATCGGGTGATGCCTTGCCCGGGTCGCCGCGCTGGAACTCAGGTGAGCTGAAGACCGCCGATGCAACATCGTGGAGCTGAGGGACAGTGGAGCGGCCAGCTGCGGGCGGCGATGCTGCACTTTTCACCGGGAGCCTGGGATCTCGCGACGAGATCGCCAGTGGTGAAGCTCCATCGAGCGCGGCCTGTCGGCTTCGGAAGCCGCGGTCTCCAGTTAGGAAGCGGCCGCTCCAAGTGTCCCAAGCCGCTGTGAGGATTCTCCCGAAGCCGAAGCACCATCACCCGGCGAAGAAGGGCCTGAAACATCGGGCCCCGTAGTGGCGACTGCGGAGTCTTCAATAGGCCCGACTATGCGTGGACAAGGGAATGGGAACTGGACTCTGTGCCTTCCCTCTTAATGGGAACCATTGTGGGGGGATGTTTCTTATGTTTATTGTTAAATTCTTTAATGTTGTGTCTTATCTTTATCTGTGTGCTGCATGGCAAGACAAATTTCCCTACACCAATTGGTGTATGTGATAATAAATGTCCCTTTTCCTTTGTCCTTGTGCTGTTGGATAATGGAAAGATCTTCGGAAGTATGCACGGCCAGGTATTTGAATCTTGTGCCTCTCTCCATCGTCGTCCCGTTGATATAACCAGGATTATGGGTCCTCATCTAACTTTAACCAGAATTAACTCCTTTATTCTCGTTGGAGGTTACACCCCCCCCCCATGCCTGCGTACGTGAGGCGCCACGCAACTCGCTGACCAGGTAATGAGCGTAGAGATAGACTTCCAGGACCCCACGTTCATGGTTTTGGGGGACTTTAACAAAGCTTACCTCAGCCGTGACCATCCAAAATACTGAATTCAGGTTAATTGCTCAACCAAAGAGGAGAGAATACTTGACCACTGTTACACATCAATCAAGAACGCATGTCGTTCTGTACCACGGGCGGGTTTGAGTCACTCTGATCATTGTCCAGTTCACCTTATTCCGAGCTACAGGCAGAAACAAAAATCTGCTAAACCTGTGGTCAGAACAAAGAAAAGGAGGACAAGAGAAGGCATTGATAACCTACAATCCTGTTTTGAGTGCACGGATTGGAATGTGTTCGGGGACGCAACCACATGCCTCGATGAGTATCCAGACAGTGTATCATCATGTGTCAGCTTTTGTGAGGGCAGTTGCATTCCAACTAGGATCCGGACCTGGTTGAACAACGACAAACCCTGGTTTACTGCATTACTCAGACAGCTCTCACAATCAAAAGTGGAAGCCTACAGGAGCGGGGATGCAGACCTATACAGGCAGGCAAAGTGCAAGCTGATAAGAGTAATCAGAGCTGCCAAGGAAACGTACTCTGAGAATTTGAGGAGCACGTTCTCAGCTAATGACACTTCTTCAATTTGGGCTTGCTAGAAATCACCAGCTACAAGAGGAAAGCCCCCGCTCTTTGAAAAATCGTCAGCTGACCAACGACCTGAGTGAGTTCTACTACAGGATTGACAAGCAGAAACGTAACCCTGGTATACCGTCGCCCCTCCCCAACCAACAAAGCCAGACCCTAGTCTGCAATGCTTATGAATGTTTTAGACCTCGCCTGTGTGTGTATTTGTTCGTGGGTTTTTTAATACTGTTTTTAACTGTGTATATGTGGGTGCGAGGGGGGGGGGCTTGTAACATCTCTTCCCTGCACGGGAGACCCGACCTTTTTTTCAGTCGGGTCTCCGTTGTCGGTGGGGCCTAGTACCGTGGAGCGGCCTCCAACCGGAACGACCTGGGGCTCCAGTCGCGGAGCCTGCGAACTACTCACTATCGTGGGGGTGGCCGGCCTCGGAGCGTGGGGAGCGGTGGCGGCTCGCTGCTGCGGCTTAACTCCGGAGCTCGGAGGCTCAAGCTGCAGGCCTGTGGACGGAACATCGGGAGTTCGCGGGTCAGGGTGGGAGACCGCTTTTCGGAGCTCCTGCCACGAAACTTCTCCAGCCCGTGTCGCGGGGTTGGAACGACCCGGAGCGGGGCCGTACATCGCCCGGTGCAGCTCTAATGGCCGCGGGACATTCCAGCGCCCGCCGGGGGCTCCAGATTTGTGACTTTTGGGCCTGGAGCGGGTGCGTACATCGCCCCGCGCGACCTTAAATGGCCGTGTGACTTACCATCACCCGCCTGGGGCTTCGATATCGGGAGAGAAATGGTGCAGTGATGAG
>JAXLNO010004469.1:135000-165000 GCA_038087875.1 Malacoraja senta
GCCTACTTTCAATGACTGGTGTACCATGACACACAGGTCTCGCTGCATCTCCCCATTTCCTAATCGGCCACCATTTAGATAATAGTCTGCCTTCCCGTTTTTTGCCACCATAGTGGATAACCTCACATTTATCCACATTATACTGCATCTGCCAAACATTTGCCCACCCACCCAGCCTATCCAAGTCACCTAGCAGTCTCCTAGCATCCTCCTCACAGCTAACACTGCCCCCCACCTTAGTGTCATCCGCAAACTTGGAGATGTTGCTTTCAATTCCCTCATCCAGGTCATTAATATAAATTGTAAATAGCTGGGGTCCCAGCAGTGAGCCTTGCGGTACCCCACTAGTCACTGCCTGCCATTGTGAAAAGGACCCGTTTACTCCTACTCTTTGTTTCCTGTTTGCCAGCCAGTTCTCTATCCACATCAATACTGAACCCCCAATACCGTGTGATTTAACTTTGTATCCTAATCTCTTATGTGGTACCTTGTCGAAAGCCTTCTGAAAGTCCAGATACAACACATCCACTGGTACTCCCCTATCCACTCTACTAGTTACATCCTCGAAAAAATGCTATAAGATTCGTCAGACACGATTTACCTTTCGTAAATCCATGCTGACTTTGTCCAATGATTTCACCACTTTCCAAATGTGCTGCTATCCCATCTTTAATAACTGACTCTAGCAGTTTCCCCATTACCGATTTTAGACTAACTGGTCTGTAATTCCCCGTTTTCTCTCTCCCTCCCTTCTTAAAAAGTGGGGTTACGTTTGCTACCCGCCAATCCTCAGGAACTACTCCAGAATCTAAAGAGTATTGAAAAATTATCACTAATGCATCCACTATTTCTGGAGCTACTTCCTTCAGTACTCTGGGATGCAGCCTATCTGGCCCTGGTGATTTATCGGCCTTTAATCCATTCAATTTACCCAACACCACTTCCCGACTAACCTGGATTTCACTCAGTTCCTCCATCTCATTTGACCAGCGGCCCCCTGCTATTTCCGGCAGATTATTTATGTCTTCCTCAGTGAAGACGGAACCAAAGTAGTTATTCAATTGAGAGGAGTAGTTATTCAATTGTTCCGCCATATCCTTGTTCCCCATGATCAATTCACCTGTTTCTGACTGCATTTGTTTTAACTAATCTCTTTCTCTTCACATATCTATAAAAACTTTTACAGTCAGTTTTTATGTTCCCTGCCAGTTTCCTTTCATAATCTATTTTCCCTTTCCTAATTAAGCCCTTTGTCCTCCTCTGCTTGTCTCTGAATTTCTCCCAGTCCTCTGGTATGCTGCTTTTTCTGGCTAATTTGTACGCATCATCTTTTGCTTTGATACTATCCCTGATTTCCCTTGTTATCCACGGATGCACTACCTTCCCTGATTTATTATTTTGCCAAACTGGGATGAACAATTTTTGTAGTTCATCCATGCAGTCTTTAAATGTCTTCCGTTGCATATCCCCCGTCGACCCTTTTAGAACGAATTGCCAGTCAATCTTGGCCAATTCACGTCTCATACCCTCAAAGTTACCTTTCTTTAAGTTCAGAACCGTTGTTTCTGAATTAACAATGTCACTCTCCATCCTAATGAAGAACTCAACCATATTATGGTCACTCTTGCCCAAGGGGGCACGCACAACAAGACTGCTAACTAACCCTTCCTCATTACTCAATACCCAGTCTAGAATAGCCTGCTCTCTCGTTGGTTCCTCTACATGTTGGTTTAGATAACTATCCCGCATACATTCCAAGAAATCCTCTTCCACAGCACCCCTGCCAATTTGATTCAATCTATATGTAGATTGAAGTCACCCATTATAACTGTTTTGCCTTTGTTGCACGCATTTCTAATTTCCTGTTTGATGCCATCCCCAACTTCACTACTACTGCTAGGTGGCCTGTACACAACACCCACCAGCGTTTTCTGCCCCTTAGTGTTTCGCAGCTCTACCCATACCGATTCCACATCCTCCAAGCTAATTTCCTTCCTTTCCACTGCGTTAATCTCCTCTCTAACCAGCAACGCTACCCCACCTCCTTTTCCTTTCTCTCTATCCCTCCTGAATATTGAATATACCTGGATGTTCAGCTCCCAGCCTTGGTCACCCTGGAGCCATGTCTCCGTGATCCCAACTATATCATAATCATTAATTGCTAGCTGCACGTTCAACTCATCCACCTTATTACGAATACTCCTTGCATTGAGACACAAAGCCTTCAGGCTTGTTTTTACAACGCTCTTACCCCTTATACAATTATATTGAAAAGTGGCCTTTTTTGATTTTTGCCCTGGATTTGTCTGCCTGCAACTTTTACTTTTCATCTTGCTACCTATTGCTTCCGCCCGCATTTTACACCCTTCTGTTTCTCTGCTCACCCATTTAAGAACCCCACCACCTCTTAATCTCTGTTTATTATTGTTTTCTTCTACATGTTGGGTCTGAGTGCTTTCCTTCTCTGCCTCCTGCCACACACACGGTCTAATAGCATTCTCTATTTGAGTCCCTCCCCCCAACCATTCTAGTTTAAAGTCTCCCCAGTAGCCTTTGCAGTTCTGCCCGCCAGGATATCGGTCCCCCTCAGGTTCAAGTGCAACCCATCCTTTTTGTACAGGTCGAACCTTCCACAAAAGAGGTCCCAATGATCCAGAAATTTGAATCCCTGCCTTCTGCACCAGTCCTTCAGCCACGCATTTATCCTCCACCTCGCTCCATTCCTACTCTCACTGTCGCGTGGCACAGGCAGTAATCCCGAGATAGTTACCTTTGCTGTCCTTCTCTTTAACTCCCCTCCTAACTCCTATAATTCTCCTTTCAGGACCTATTCTCTTTTTTTACCTATGTCATTGGTACCTATATGTACCACGACCTCGGGCTCCTCTCCCTGCCATTTCAGGATATCTTGGACACGTTGAGACACATCACAGACCCTGGCACCAGGGAGGCAAACTACCATCCGGGTCTCCCGACTGCGTCCACAGAATCGCCTGTCTGACCCCCTAACTATAGAGTCCCCTATCAGTATTGCCCTCCTCTTCTTTTCCTTACCCATCTGAGCAACAGGGCCGGTCTCTATACCGGAGGCCCGGTCGCTGTCGCTACCCCGAGGTAGGCTGTCCACCCCAACAGTGCTCAAACAGGAGTACGTATTGTCAAGGTGTACAGCCACCGGGGTACTCTCTAGTCCCTGCCTGTGCCCCTTGCCTCTCCCAACCGTGATCCACTTGCCTGCCTCCTGTGGTCTTGGAGTGACCACATCCCTTTAACTCCTCTCAATGACTTCCTCGCTCTCCCTGACCAGACGGAGGTCATCGAGCTGCTGCTCCAGGTTCCTAATACGGTCCATTAGGAGCCCCATCTCGATACACCTGGCGCAGATGTGGACGTCTGGAGGGCTATCAGACTCCATGACTTCCCACATCTGACATCCAGAACAGTAAACTGCCCTGGCCCTCATACTCCCCTTACCTAGGATACAATACAAAACAAACTGCTACAATACAAAACAAACTGCTACAATACAAAACAATCTTCTACAATACAGTACAATCAGCAGGGATCTGACTCCCAATCAGCAGGGATCTGACTCCCAATCAGCTGCCCCCTCTTGTCTGCTTCCACCAATCAGCGGCTTCCTCAAACCCACTTGTTTTTGAAGTGGAACTTAGAAAGTTACAGATTTCGGTACTCATCTTTATCTCCTACCGCTCGGATGTAGCTCCTCCCTCTGCGACCACTCCAACGGCTCTCGGGCCTCTGCAGAAGCAAGCCCCGCGCTCCTCTTTATCTCCTACCGCTCGGGTGTAGCTCCTCCCTCTGCCACCTCTCCAACCGCTCTCGGGCCTCTGTAGAAGCAAGCCCCGCGCTCCTCTTTATCTCCTACCGCTCGGGTGTAGCTCCTCCCTCTGCGACCTCTCCAACGGCTCTCGGGTCTCTGTAGACGCAAGCCCCGCGCTCCTCTTTATCTCCTACCGCTCGGGTGTAGCTCCTCCCTCTGCGACCTCTCCGACGGCTCTCGGGCCTCTGTAGAAGCAAGCCCCGCGCTCCTCTTTATCTCCTACCACTCGGGTGTAGCTCCTCCCTCTGTGACCTCTCCAACGGCTCTCGGGCCTCTGTAGAAGCAAGCCCCGCGCTCCTCTTTATCTCCTACCGCTCGGGTGTAGCTCCTCCCTCTGCGACCTCTCCAACGGCTCTCGGGCCTCTGCAGAAGCAAGCCCCGCGCTCCTCTTTATCTCCTACCGCTCGGGTGTAGCTCCTCCCTCTGCGACCACTCCAACGTCTATCTGTCTATCTATCTATCTATCTATCTATCTATCTATCTATCTATCTATTTTCTATCTATCTATCTATCTATCTATCTATCTATCTATCTATCTATCTATCTATCTATCTATCTATCTATCTATCTATCTATCTATCTATCTATCTATCTATCTATCTATCTATCTATCTATCTATCTATCTATCTATCTATCTATCTATCTATCTATCTATCTATCTATCTACTATCTTCAATCTACTCATAATTAAAACTCTGATCTTGTTATCTTCCGGTTTGCGTGGTATTTTCATTTGTCCAAAACCGATACGCGATTTTTCTTGGGAGTCCGTCAGCCCGCATGCGCTTATTACATCTAACGCATGGCGCACGCCTGGCTGGCAGGATCGCTGCTCCTCCAGCGGTAAGTTTCAAAACCTGAAGATAAGTTTTGAACTTATATTTCAGCTCATCCTTTTTCGGGCATGAAGCTCTTTTATAGAGTTCCTGCAAACTGACGTTCGGTCGAGACCACGGTGTACCCCGTCTCCGCGTGGGGAACCCCCGCTCGATGGATGCATTCTCGCTACACTGGGGAGAAATGTTGTTTATGTCTTTAGTCCATTTTGCCTCATCAGTCGGTGCTTGCCTAAAAATCAGCAAGACTCCGCCACAGGCTCTTGATAGTGCCTGACTGGCCTACACAGCTATGGATCTACTCATACTGGGAATAATAACAGAGCCTTTATGGCTGTTCTCAAACGCAGAAATCTGCTGGTTTTCGACGTGACTGGGGTGAACCATCCACTGCATGAGCAAATCAAATTGTTGGTTTACAGACTATGAGAAGACGTTTCCTGGGGTACGGACTGTCAGATTGTACGGTGGATGTATCACTGCGGCCTGAAGAGATAGTACCAAGAAACAGTGCATCTCCAATATTAAGGAATGGGAAGTGTTCTGTTTACAGTCCAATTTATCGTATGACACAGTACGTATAACAGATGTCTTGACTTCCTCTCAAAGCTATATTCACTTGGTTCAGCGCAACGGGTCCAGTCGTTGCATAGCTGCGAGTGGACAGGATGGTTACATCTGCAAATAATATCATACTTTAGGTTCATGACTTCGTCTTGCAGAGTAGTCTTGCCCCCATTAGGTCTCAAACTAGATTCATGGCATACCCCATGGACCTTTGGTTGTGTGTGTGGTCATACATCAACAACAGTAATTATGTCACCGAGAGCCTTAGAGGCTCTGAACTAGCAATGTTTGTTAGTTACAATAAACCTCATACGTAGGTATCAGTACAGATCATCCCCAGGTGATTAGAACGGGTTCTGGCTTGTGCAGAAGTGAACTCTGGTGTTTTCAAATCTCACTCCAACAGGGCTGCAACAACATCAGCAGCGAGGGTTATGGATGTTTCGCTGGACCATATCCTAGAAGCTGCAGGATGATCAAACACGCGAATTCTCTAATGTGTTATATTTAACCCATTGCCAGAACGGCTGTATTTGCCACTCTAATTTTAGGTACTGTTTATAATTCCGCCTGGATGAGTGAGATTACCATGGTTATCGTTTCATCATTAAAAAACATCAGCATGTATATCTACATATCACGCTTTATTAAACTTCACTTATCCCTGGTCAATTGATGCAATGTGTGACGCATGGACTCGTTTCCACGGCATGAAATCACAGAGCTTCAAAATCTTCACGTGGTCACTCACGTGACTCCGAAGTAAAATAGTAATATTAAACTAGAACTTACCAGTTTGAGGTTTGATCTTTATTTCATGAGGAGTTACGTTGAGGGTTTACGTGCCCTCCGATCCCAACCCTCTCTCATAAAGATCAGCTGGTAGTTCTAGTTTGACGAATCTTACTATATTCAGTTTATCAACTATTATCTGTGATTTCACACCGCTGCTTTGAAGAGTGACGCGCATGCGGGCTGACGGCCTTCACGTAATCCTTCAACGTAAATCCTCATAAAATAAAGTTCAAACCTCAAACTGGTAAGTCCTCGTTTAATCTTACTATTTTTCGCCAGCTCACTCACCGTTCTCCCGTGCTGCGAGTGCACCAAGTTCCGTTCCGATCGGTGGAATGTCGTATAAGGTAGCAAGGTATAAATATCTTGAAAACCGCGCGTGGGGAAATCCATCTCTTCTCCTGTCACTCTCCGGCAGGGTCCGCCCCTTATCGAGCCATCACGACATAACCGACGGGTGGCCGACGGAGGTCTCCAACTGTACACATTTTTCGGAGGGACCCGAAGCGACCCGTACCAGCCCAGCCAGTCCCGAACAAGCCCAGCCCGAACCAGCCCAGACCGATCCAGCCCACTCCGTACCAGCCCAGCGTCGGAGACCCAGCTCACGTCGCATACCCATCCCAGAGTCGGAGACACAGCCCGGCGTCGGAGACGCGACCCGGGCCAGCGTCGGAGATCCCACACAGCCCAGCGCGGAGACCCAGCCGAGACCAGCACAGCCCAGCAAAGAGTCGTAGACCCAGCCAAGCCCAGCCCAGCCCGGCATCGGACACCCAGCCGAGCACCCCCCAGCCCAGCCCACAGTCTGACACACAGCACAGCCCAGCCCGGAGTGGGAGATGTCGCCCATGCCGTCATAAAGAAAGCGGAGATTATGATCCCGGCGGAAGAGAACGACCCGCGAGCAGCTCACGCTGTGAGTCCCCAACGCACCGCCAGCTCCAGCCCCAAACCCTCCTGTCCCCCTCGTTGGCTCCTGCCCCCCTCCCCCGTGATACCCCCCTCTGCCCACGTCTTTGCTCCGAGCTAACACCCCCTCCGTCCCTGCCCCCCACCCACACAACCCCCTTCCCACCGCCTCCCCCTCCCAGACACACGCCCAACACACACCCAACACACTAACTCCGCCCACACACTCACCTCACCCACAACATCATCGCCCTCACATTAATCCCCCCACAACCACCACCCGCCACGCACCCACCATGTCCCACCCCACGCTCTGCCCACAGATACACACCCCGCCCACACACAGCACCCGCCCACGCGACCCACACACACACAAACCCTCCCGCAACCAAACAACTTACCTCCTCCCACATCACTTTCGCCCACATACACATCACCGCTTCCAACCCACACCCCCCCGCGCACACCATCCCGGCCGCACACCCATACCTCCCACAACCCCCTTCCCCGCCCTCACGCCCCCTCATCCGCCCTCATACCCCCTCTTCCTCCTTCACCCCTTCCCACCACAACCCCTTCCGCCAAAGCATCCCCCCTCTGCAACAGGCACCCTGAGGGGATGCTAAATTCTGACCGAAGGGCCAGGTTTCACTGCGCTGTTGGTCATCTCCGCGAAGCGACATAGAATGTATTCAGTTCATCGGAGAGGGTCGCACAATCACGTAGCCTGCCTTCGCTTTGCAGCCAGTTATCTTATTCAGACTTTGCCAAGTTCTCCGTATGTCCTAATGGTTATACTGGGACTCAGGTTTCTCCCGGTATTATCTCTTGGCATCCTCGATGGCTTTGTGGTGATCGTAGCGGGCCTTCTTAACGTTCGTCCTTTGCCTATTCTCTCCGCAATTAAGGACAGACCAGTTGTGTTCTTCCAGGAAATTGTGAAGCCTAGTTATTATTTGTTGCTGACAATTATTGGGAAATGTTGTCCAACTGCTATTTGTTTCCTATATTTGCTCTTATAATTCAGTATTTCCCCAAGTGAACCTAGAATCATACAACCATGTATCACTGAAGCTCATCCTTCGAACCAGCAGGTCTTCACGTCCAATATACCCCTTCCCAGCCAAATCCATTTTGTCTGCGTTTGACAGATATTAATCTAAATGATTCCGAACCATTTGCTTCTCAAATTTGATTTTAAATGTTATTATTGTACCATATACCATATGCGTGAAACCGTTGTCCTTCGTGTACCAACTAAATCATTCCTCCCTCACTTTACGTAATTTTTCTTGTTCTAATGTAGCCCACCCTGGCCTTTCTAGCTTCCTACCATTCTATACATTCTACCTTTCTACCTTGGTATACTACGCCGCCACACCATCGACTATTCACCTCTATACTATTACCTCGTGCATTTACTCCTTGCAAGTGGTCACATATCCTACATATTTCATAGTTTCCAATTGAGACTGTCCCGTGAAAAACGATTGCTCGTGCGGAGTAATATCTAACAATATATAATATAATGAAATAGGCTGTGACCAATGCAACCACGTTCATTTATTGGTACTATTCTTCAGCGAACTGCTACACACGGACAGATGTAAGTGAGCTGAGAAGCGGGATGATGTCCGTGTAGAAGACGCCATGATTCCTAACGTGGTTTGCAGCAAGCCTTAAATCTGGCACACGGAGTATTTACCTTATACTCTTTCTGACCATCACATTGGCGTCTACAAATTCCTCCTCTGCGACTGCATCTTGACTCTAGTCAAGAAAAAAATGCATTGTCAAATGTACGGAAGATGTGAAATTATGAATTATTTTTCCCTGCTTTGTGCTGAAATATTGCCCTTATTCTAGGTGACCATCTGTTCTGATTGGATAAGTGATATCTTATGTTAAATCCACTCCATTCCAGACACCAATCTGTTTCCTCATTCACACATCACTCTCGCACAATTAAGAAATAGGTCTGTTGGAAGTTTATACAGGTTATCGCGAATTCACCCTTGTACACTGCACTTCGCGGGAGAGCGTGGACTTCGAAACTGAACGTTTGGTCCCCAATATCAGTCCAAAGCGGGGCTTATTGGAGAACCTGTAAGACGTGTAAATTTGACGAATTGCTCTATTACTTTAGCTTCAGTGGCATGTCCTGGGGCTCGTTACAAACTCAAAAACAAGAACCAATAAATAATATACGGATTCGACCGTTATCTGATAATTTCAGCAACCATTCTAACAATGCCACTCAAGCATTGAACATAATGGACGGAACGGACAAGAAAGTCTGTTTAAATCAAAGTTGTGGTTCCGCGGGTATCGGTGGATTTAAAAACAAACACACACTCGTATGCAGCGAAGACGTACCATGAGGGAATTTCATTCCTCCTGCGACGAGTTGAGTCAGCAACATTATTCCAAAAATAAATAGGAGTGCTTTTCTCATCTTTTGCGCTTTCCCTTGTTCAGGATAAAGATGCCGATGGAGAATATTGTAAACCATATTGACTTATTTGCTGCATTTATACTGAGCATGTCTGGGCTGTGAGTTGTCATTCATGGTTAGGTGTTGGTGGGAGTAAGGCGGGGACAATGTAATTGTTTGATCCGGGAGCCGTCAGCAAGTCTGAATATTCCACATTGGCTGCATTGCCGGCACGAATTGGCTGTCGGAGCAAACCGATTGAAAAACAATATTTTGCGTTAGGACTCCAGTCCCGGATTCAAGAGGCAAACTGACGCAAAGCTGTTAGAGTGCTCGCGTGTCAATCTTACTGACACGTCTTTTTTTCCTCATGGAATTCTTGTGCGTGTGATTCTTGCACTGTGTTCAGAACACTTGCTGTCAGAAACGGGTGATTTAATAATCAGAAACCGGGAAATGTCAGACCAGTACTTTGTTTCTGTCTTCACTAAGGAATACACAAAAAACTCCCATAAATACAAGGGGAACGATGATCTTATCGGAAGGAGCAACTGAAGGGAATCCACATTGGTCAGGAAATGGTGTTAGGTAAACTGTTGGCACTGAAGGCAGATATATTCCCTGGACTGATGGTCTGCGCCCCAGAGTATCAAGGTTGTGGCCCTAGAAATTATGGATACATTGGTGATTATTTGCCAATGCTCTACAGACTCTTGATTAGTTTCTGTGGACTGGAGTGTAACCATACATTTTAATAAAGAAAGGAGAGAGAAAAAGATAGAAACATAGGAAATAGGTGCAGGATTAGGCCATTCAGCCCCTCGAGCCTGCACCACCATTCAATATGATCATGGCTGATCATCCAACTCAGTATCCTGTACCTGCTTTCTCTCCATACCCCCTGATCCATTTAGCCACAAGGGCCACATATTACTCCCTCTTAAATATAGCCAATGACCTGGCCTCAACTACTTTATGTGGCAGAGAATTCCAGAGAGTCACCACTCTCTGTGTAAAAAATGTTTTTCTCAGCTCAGTCCTAAAAGATTTCCCATTATCCTTAAACTGTGACCCCTTGTTCTGGACTTCCCCAACATCGGGAACAATCTTCCTGCATCTATCCTGTCCACCCCTTAAGAATTATGTACATTTCTGTAAGATCCCCCCTCAATATTCTAAATTCTAGCGAGTACAAGCCGAGTCCATTCTTTCTTCATATGAATGTTCTGACATCCCAGGAATCAGTCTGGAGAACGTTGTCTGTACTCCCTCAATGGCAAGAATCTCCTACCTCAGAATAGGAGACCAAAACTGTACGCAATACTACAGGTGTGGTCTCATGAAGATCCTGTACAACTGCAGTAGAATCTTTCTGCTAGTATACTCAAATCCTTTTGCTATGAATGCTAAAATACCATTCGCGTTCTTCACTGCCTGCTGCACCTGCATGCCTACTTTCAATGACTGGTGTACCATGACACCCAGGTTTCGTTGCATCGCCCTTTTTCCTAATCGGCCACCTTTCAGGTAATAGTCTACTTTCCTGTTTTTGCACCAAAGTGGATAACCTCAAATTTATCCACATTATACTGCATCTCCCATGCATTTTCCCACTCGCCCAGCCTATCCATGTCATCTTGCAGCCTCCTGGTACACTCCTCACAGCAAACACTGCACCCCAGCTTCGTGTCATCCGCAAACCTGGAGATGTTGCATTGAATCCCCTCGTACAAATCTATAATATATATCGTAAGTAGCTGGGGTCCCTGCACTGAGGCTTGCGGTACCCCACTAGTCACTGCCTGCCATTCTGAAAAGGCCCCGTTTATTCCTACTATTTTCTTCCTGTCTGCCAGCCAGTACTCTATCCACATCAATACTGAACCCCCAATACCGTGTGTTTTAAATTTGTATATTAATCTCTTATGTGGGACCTTATCGAAAACCTTCTGAAAGTCCAGATATAACACATCCACTGGTTCTCCCTTATCCACTCTACTAGTTACATCCTCGAAAGATTGTATAAGATATGTCAGACCTGATTTACCTTTCATAAATCCATGCTAACTTTGTCCAATGATTTCACCATTTTCCAAATGTGCTGCTATCCCATCTTTAATAACTGACACTGGCAGTTTCCCCACTACCGATGTTAGACTAACTGATCTGTAAGTCCCCGTTTTCTCTCTCCCTCCCTTTTTAAAAAGTGGGATTACATTAGCTACCCTCCAATCCTCAGGAACTACTCCAGAATCTAAAGAGTTTTGAAAAATTATCACTAATACATCCAATATTTCTGGGGCTACTTCCTTAAGTACTCTGGGATGCAGCCTATCTGGCCCTGTGGATTTATCTGCCTTTAATCCATTCAATGTACCTAACACCACTTCCCGGCTAACCTGGATTTCATTCAGTTCCTCTATCTCATTTGACCCGTGGTCCCCTGCTATTTCCGGCAGATTAATTAAGTCTTCCTTAGTCAAAACAGAACCAAAGTAGTTATTGAATTGGTCTGCCATGTCTTTGTTCACCATGATCAATTCACCTGCTTCTGATTGCAAGGCACCTACAATTGTTTTATCTAATCTTTTTCTCTTCACATATCTATAAAAACTTTTGCAGTCAGTTTTTATGTTCCCTGCCAGTTTTCTTACATAATCTATTTTCCCTTTCCTAATAAAATCCTTTGTACTCCTCTGCTTGACTCTGAATTTCTCCCAGTCCTCTGGTAGGCTGCTTTTTCTGGCTATTATGTATGCTTCATCTTTTGTTTTGATACTATCCCTGATTTCCCTTTGGTTTCCACGGATGCACTACCTTCCCCGATTTAATCTTTTGCCAAACTGGGATGAACAATTGTTGTAGTTCATCCATGCAGTCCTTAAATGCCTTCCATTGCATATCCACCGTCAACCGTTTAAGAATCAATTGTCAGTCTATCTTGGCCGATTCACGTCTCATACCCTCAAAGTTATCTTTCTTTAAGGTCAGAACCCTTGTTTCTGAATTAATTATGTCACTCTCCATTCTAATGAAGAACCCAACCATATTAGGATCACTCTTGCCCAAGGGGTCACGCAGAACAAGACTGCTTACTAACCCTTCCTCATTACTCAATACCCAATCTAGAAAAGCATGCTCTCTCTACATTGGTTCCTCTACATGTTGGTTTCGAAAACTATCCCGCATACTTTCCAACAAATCCTCTTCCTCAGCACCCCTGCCAATTTGATTCACCCAATCTATATGTAGATTGAAGTCACCCATTATAACTGTTTTACCTTTGTTGCACGCATTTCTAAATTCCAGCTTGATGCCATCCCCAACTACACTACTACTGTTAGGTGGCCTGTACACAACTCCCACTAGCGTTTTCTGCCCCTTAGTGTTTCGCAGCTCTACCCATATCGATTCCACATCCTCCAAGCTAATGTCCTTCCTTTCTATTGCGTAATCTCCTCTCTAACCAGCAACGCTACCCAACCTCCTTTTCCTTTCTGTCTATCCCTCCTGAATATTGAATATCCCTGGATGTTCAGCTCCCAGCCTTGGTCACACTGAGCCATGCCTCCGTGATCCCAACTATATCATAGTCATTAATAGCTATCTGCACCTTCAACTCATCCACGATATTACGAAAACAGGGAATTATAGATCATTTGGCCTGACATCGGAAGTAGGGGAGACGCATGAGTCGATTATTAAAGATGTAATAGCTGCGAATTTGCAAACAGTGACAGGATCGGTCAAAATCAGCATCAAATTCTGAAGGGGAAATCATGCTTGAATAATCTTCTTGATTTTTTTTGCCGATTTAACAAGTAGAACGGGTAAAGTAGCGCGAGTGGATGTGTTGGTCGGGACATTCAAAAATGTTTGACAAGGTGCCACACTAGAGATCAGTGTGCAAAATGAGTGGACATGGTATTGAGCGTAGGATATTGCCATGGATAGAGGACCGGTTTGCAGACAGGAAGCAAAGAGAAGGAATTAACGGGTCATTTTCAGAATGTCATGCAGCAAAGCTCAGTGCTGTTATCCACACTAATATTAACGATTTAGACGATGGAATTAAACGTATCATCTCCATGTTTGCGGATGACACAAAACTGAGTGGCAGTGTGAGCCGCGAGGATAACGTTATGAGGCTGCCGGGTGACTTAGATAGGTTGGGTGGGTGGGCAAATGCATGGTGGATGCAGTATAATATGGATAAATATGCGGGTTATCCACTTTGCTGGCAAGAACAGGAAGGCAGATTATTATCTGAAGAGTGTCAGATTAAGAAAAGGGGAGGTGCAACGAGACCTGGATGTCCTTGTACATTCGTCATTGAAAGTAAGCATGTAGGTACAGCAGGCAGTGAAAGGAAACGGCATTCGCGATGGAAGGAAACGGCATTCATCGCGAGCGGATTTGAGAATATGAGCAAGAAGGTCCCACTGCAGTTGTACAGCGCCCCGGTGAAATCACACCTGAAGTAGTGTGTGCAGTTTTGTTCTCCTAATTTGAGGAAGGACATTCTTGCAATTGTGGGAGTGAAGCGCAGGTAGCCTGGTTAATTCCTGGGATGACGGGACTGATCATATTGAAAAGCGATGCTGGCTCGCAGGGCCGTATTGCCTACTCCTGCATATACAGTCTATTCTATGCTTCCAACTGGCCCCATGTCAGACGTTGCCCATGTCGTCAGTTATATTAACGGGTAACCGTAATATAAGACAGACAATTGACAGTCACAATGGACGAGAGTGAGAACGCTGTTTATATTAATACGTTCCTACAACATTCGGTATATTTTATGGAATGCGGCCTGCTCCTCGAACCTCCCCAAAAGTGAAATTAAATATTAGTTAACGCAACTGAACTGCTACCGATGGCGATTTTTTTTTTTGCTTTCAGTTAATTTTTAAAGTGGGACACATCACACAGACTGATTTATTTAATGAGTTCGCATCATGAAAAAGTATAATGTGTAACCTGCATCGGCGCCACGATTGTTAATATAAACGGTAGACAAAAGTGGGTTGAGAATTGAGCCTTGCAACGCATCATTTGTGACAAGCTCCAATATAAGGAGCAACCCTCGATTACTAACCTCTATATTTAACCACCAGCCCATGTTTTAATCAAATGGCACATTCAGCATGGATTCCATGTGACCTAAACGTCTGTCCTAGCGACCTAGCGAAATGTTGTCAAAGTCTTTGCTGAGATCCATGAAGACAACAACAACCGCCCTGTTCTCGTTAATTTTATTGTATATCCGTTCAAAAACATTCACTCAATTATATGATCACGATATTCTATGCGAACAGTATGTTCAGTCGCAGCCTCTTGAAGTACGGATATATTCTGTCTCTCAGTATTTCTTCCCGTCACTGAACCACCATTGGTGTACTTTTCACTGCCTGTTGTTTACTGATATATCCCTGCATCCTTGCAAGTTCACAGAAATAGCCAAAGTCCAGTCTTTCGTGAGATGTTTTTAATGTTTCATGAGCGTATGATGATCGAAATTGCATCGTGTGCTGCTTAATTCAGAGCACGAATAGAGAAACATTTCGCATTCAGTTTTGCGATCCGTCAAACTAGACGTAAAGTATTAGACGGAGGGTTCGAAAATAACGTTTATTTCTGCAACCTGAACAAATAGAATCCCAATATTCTAGCTATTCGTCATTATGTACAGCGCGGCTTAATTGATTTATTATTCCATGGTAGGCCAGTGAAATAGCATATGTACTTGTACCCACATGTCGTTTTCACCACGGTAACTGCTGAATGTACAAGCGAGCTATGGACATATGCTGGGAATATTGTATTTCTGATTATTTTTAGGACCATAACAAGCGTGACAGAAAATCTACCCGCAATGTAGTACTCAAAGTGCAGGAGCTCTCACATGGGCATGATTGCAGGCAACTCGGCCCGATGGAAATTCGCGTTATGAAGAGGAGATGGAAAAGTGGTGGTGTGATATCGGACTATAATTCATCTTTCTGAGCGATTGCTTATCGGTTAGCATCCGCTTGAATGAAGTATGGAACGTGAAGGAGAGCACGTGCATCACCTACATTATATCTATTTTTGGAAAATTGTCTGCTGTGTCACCCTTCTCTACTCGAATATAAGTGCTAGTGCACGAATAGATAAACTTTGCCCATTCAGTTGTACGTTCCATCAAGGTCAAACTAAAACATAACAATGAAAGTCTGAAGTGGCAGTGAAACAGCTGAGCAAAAAGGGTAATGAAGGAATGAGAGAGGAGCTGGCCAAGGTAGACGGGAAAGAGATACTAGCATGAATGACGGTGGAATAGGAATGGCAGGAATCTCTGGGCATAATCCGGAAGACACAGGATCATTCCATTCCAAAATCGAAGAAATATTCTAAGGGCAGTAGGAGGCAACCGTGACTGACAAGAGAAGTTAGGGATAGATTAAAACTAAAATAAAATATGTATAACACAGCAAAGAGGAGCCGGAAGCCAGAGGATTGGGAAACTTTCATAGGACAACCGAATGAAACAAAGCGTGCAATACGGGCTGGAAAGATGAAGTACGAAGCGAAGCTGGCCAGGAATATAAAGAACCTTATTTAGATATGTTAAGGGGAAAAAGAGTAGCACAATCAAATGAGGATACCTTGAAGGCAGACACGGGTGAAATTATTATGCGGAACAAGGAAATGGCAGAATAGTTGAACAGGTACTTCGTATCTGTCTTCACTGAGGAAGACACAAATAATCTCCCAGAAGTACTGGAGGACAGAGGATCTAAGGGTGTCGAGGAACTGTAACACATTTTCATTAGGCGAGAAATAGTATTGGGTAGGCCAATGGGACTGAATGATGATAAATCCCAGGGGCCTGATGGACTGCATCCCAGGATCCTCAGGGATATGGCTCTAGAAATAGTGGAAGCATTGGTGATCATTTCCCAATGTTCAATAGATTCAGGATCAGTTCTTGTGGATTGGGGGATAGCTAATGACATGAGCGAGAGAGAAAACGGGAAATTACAGACCGGTTAGCCTGAATTAGGTGGTGTAAAAATGCTTGAGTCAATTATGAAACAGGTAATAATGGGGCATTTGGATAGCAGTAAAATGATTAGTCCAAGTCAGCATGGATTTATGAAAGGATAGCTTCCAGACGTCCACATATGCGCCAGGTGCATTGAGATGGGGCTCCTAAGGGACCGTATTATGAACGTGGAGCAGCAGCTCGAGATCTCCGTCTGGTCAGGGAGAGCGAGGAAGTCATAGAGAGGAGTTACAGAGAGGTGGTCACTCCAAGACCGCAGGAGTCAGGCAAGTGGGTCACGGTTAGGAGGGGCAAGGGGCAGATGCAGGGACTAGTGAGTACCCCGGTGGCTGTACACCTTGACAGTAAGTACTCCAGTTTGAGCACTGTTGGGGGAACAGCCAATCTGGGGGTAGCAACAGCGGTAGGGTCACCGGTACAGAGACCGGCCCTGTTGCTCAGAAGGGTAAGGAAAAGAAGAGGATGGCAGCAGTAAAATGTGACTCTATAGTTGGGGTGTCAGATAGGCGATTCTGTGGACGCAGTCAGGAGACCCGGATGGTAGTTTGCCTCCCTGGTGCCAGAGTCTGGGATGTATCTGAACTTGTCTAAGATATCCTGAAATGGGAGGGAGAGGAACCCCAGGTCGTGGTACATATAGGTACCAATGAAATAGGTAGAAAAGTGAAGACGTTCTGAAAGGAGAATTTAGGGAGTAAGGATAAGAGTTAAGGAGAAGGCCCGCAAAGGTAACAATCTCGGGATTACTGCCTGTGCCACGCGACAGGGAGAGTAGGAATGGAGCGAGGTGGAGGATAAATGCGTGGCTGAAGGACTGGTGCAGAGAGCAGGGATTCAAGTTTCTGGATCATTGGGACCTCATTTGTGGAAGGTGTGGCCTGTACAAAAAGGACGGTTGCACTTGAACCCGAATGGGACCAATATCATGGCGGGGAGATTTGCAAAGGGTGTTGCAATTAACCCCTTACAATCAACATTCCAAAGTACAACAGCGTACATTTGCTCAGATTAAACCCATCTGCCATTCTCACCCCATTTGCGCCCTGAGTGAAGGGGAGAAGTAGAAGAACAAAGTGAGACCTTGCGCGGGGGGGGGGGGGGATATGTAACATTGTAAGCACAATTTATGGGCGACTTCTGCATTCCATGGGTATGAAAGTAAATAATTTGACCCTGACCTGTTACATGTGACAATAAAGTAATCAATTAAATTAAATTCAAGCCCTTCTGCAGAACCCTGCTGTCTTTGCACGACTTGCCCCATCGATCTATCTTCGTATCACCCGCAAACTTGGCCATGAGGACTTTGATCCCTTCATCGAAATAATTGACATTGTCTACCTAGATTGTGCTGCCGGGTGTAGTGAGCCCACACAGTTCCTGGGAGTCAGGCACACATAAAGTGAGACTCCCTCTGCACTGTCCCATCGCGCACACACGCACACATTCGTAGAGGTCCGGCCCTCCTGTAGTAATGACATTTTGTTCAAGCCTTGGTTTGAATGACAATAAATAGCATTCAATTCAATTCAATTCAATTCAATTCCTCAGCGACCCAAGATTCATGTTATGTATTCCGACAGGGGACGGATGAGCGTACCAATTAGAGGGGGGTGGGGTGGGGCGAGGGCGGGGGGAGGGGGGGCTTTCGGGATTATGAATCCGAGTAAAATTGTTACCCATGGCATCTGTGATACGTCATTCTTTGTAAAGGTCAGTCACGAAAACACTGTCGATGAGGGTTGATTTTCCCAGTCCGGATTCCCCTGCGGAAAAGACGGTGAAGCTAATTTACAGATGGCGGTCAGGTGTAGAGTTGAGGGGTCATGTGTAGAGTTGATGGGTCAGGGGCAGAGGTGAGAATTCAGAGGTCGAAATGACAGAGCAGGTGTAGTGGTGAGGGGGCAGGTGTAGAGGTGAGGGCACAAGCGTAGAGGTGAAGGGTCAGGGCTAGAGGAGAAGGTTCAGGTGTAGAAGTAAGTAGATGAGGAAGAAGTGAGTGGTGAGCGGTTGAGGTGAAGGGTCAGTGGTAGAGGTGAGGGGTCAGATGTAGAGGTGAGGGGTCAAGTGTAGAGGCGAGGGCTTAATGGGAGAGGTGGGACAGTTGTAAAGGTGAGGGTTCAAGTGTAACATAGAAACATGGAAACATAGAAAATATGTGCAGGAGGAGGCCATTCGGCCCGTCGAGCCATTCATTGTGATCATGGCTGATCGTCCCCTATCAATAACCCGTGCCTGCCTTCTCCCCATACACCTTGACTCCACTAGCCCTTAGAGCTCTATCTAACTCTCTCTTAAATCCAGGCCGTGATTTGGCCTCCACTGCCCTCTGTGGCAGTGAATTCCATACATTCACAACTCTCTGGGTGAATTTTTTTTCTCACAGTCTTAAATGACCTCCCCATTATTCTAAGACTGTGGCCCATGGTTCTGGACCCGCCCAATATTGGGGACATTTTTCCTGCATTTGGCTTGTCCAGTCCTTTTATAATTTTATATGTTTCAATAATATCCCCCTCATCTTTCTAAATTCCAGTCAATACAAGCCTAGCCTTTTCAATCTTTCCTCATATGACAGTCCCGCCATCCCAGGGATCAATCTCGTGAACCTACGCTGCACTGCTTCAATAACAAGGATGTCCTTCCTCAAATTAGGAGACCAAAACTGTACCCAATACACCAGATGTGGTCTCACCAGAGCCCTATACAACTGCAGAAGAATCTCTTTACTCCTGTACGGAAATCCTCTTGTTATGAAGGCCAATACTCCATTTGCTTTCTTCACTGCCTGCTGTACCTGCGCGCCAACTTCCAGTGACCGGTGTACAAGGACACCCAGGTCTCGCTGTACCTCCCTTACTTAACCTAACCCCATTGAGATAATAATCTGCCCCTTGTTTTTGCCGCCAAAGTGGATAACCTCACATTTATCAATATTATACTGCATCTGCCACGCATCTGCCCACTCACTCAACCTGTCCAGGTCACCCTGCAACCTCATAACATCCTCTTCACAGTTCACATTGCAACCCAGCTTTGTGTCATCCGCAAACTTGCTAGTGTTGCTCCTAATAACCTCTTCCAATTCATTAATATAAATGGTAAACAGTTGCAGCCCCAAGACCGAGCCTTGCGGGAATCCACTCGCCACTCCCTGCCATTCTGAAAAGGACCCGTGCACTCCTACTCTTTGCTTCCGGTCTGCCAACCAATTTTCTATCCATGTCAATACCCTACTCCCAATACCATGTGCTCTAATTTTAGTTATCAGCTCCCGTGCGGGACCTTATCAAAGGCTTTCTGAAAGTCTAGATACACTGCATCCACCGGCACCCCTTCATCCTTTTTACTTGTCACATCCTCATAAAATTCCAGAAGATTAGTCAAGCATGATTTCCCTTTCATAAATCCATGTTGACTTGGACGAATCCTTTTACTGCTATCCAAATGCCTCCATTATTACCTCTTTAATAATTGACTCCAGCATCGTTCCCACCACCGAAGTCAGGCTAACTGGTCTGTAATTCCTCGTTTTCTCTCTCGCTCCTTCTTGAAATGTGCGATAAAATTAGCTATCCTCCAATCCACAGCAACTGATCCTGTATCTATTGAACATTGGAAAATGGTCACCAATGCGTCCACTATTTCTAGAGACACCTCCCTGGGGACCCTGGGATGCAGACCATCATTCCCAGGGGATTTATCATCCTTCTGTCCCATTAGCCGACCCAATACTACTTCTCGCCTAATGAAAATGTATTTCAGTTCGTCTACCTCCTTAGATCATCTGTCTTCCAGTACATCTGAGAGATTGTTTGTCTTCCTCAGTGAAGACAGATCCGAAGTACCATTTCAACTCAAATTAGAATCTTTCTTCCTTTTTGGAATAAAATGATCCTGCGTCTCCTGGATTATGCCCAGAAATTCCTCCAATTGCTGTTCCGCCGTCCTTCCTGCTAGGATCCCTTTCCAATCTACATTGGGCTGCTCCCCTCTCATGCCTTCATAGTCCCCTTTGTTCAACTGAATCACTGCCACATCGATTTAACGTTCTCCTTCTCAAATTGCAGATTAAAACGAATCATATTATGATCACTACCTCCAAGCGGTTCCTTTACCTCGAGTTCTCTTTATCATAACTGGTTCATTGGACAACACTAAATCCAGAATTGTCTTTTCTCTGATCGGTTCCATTATAAGCTGCTCTAAGAATCCATCTCGGAGGCATTCTACAAGCTCTCTTTCTTGGTGCCAGAACCAACCTGATTTTCCCAGTCTACCTGCATATTGAAATCCCTCATCACCACAGTGGCATTACCTTTGTTACATGCCAGTTTTAACTCCTGCTGCAACTTACACCCTACATCCGGGCTACTATTTGGGGTTCTGTAAATAACACCAATTAGTGTTTTCTTGCCTTTACAACTCCTCAACCCAATGCACAGTGACTCTACCTCGTCAGTCCCCATGTCTTCCCTCGCAAGGGACTCATTCCATCCCTTACCAGCAGAGCTACCCCCCTCCTCTGCCCACCTGATTGTCCTTTCTATTGGATGTATAACACTGAATATTAAATTCCCAGGCCCGATTCTCCTGCAGCCACGTCTCAGTAATCCCCACAATGTTATATCTACAAACCTCTAACGGATCCTGAAGCTCATCTACTTTACTTCTTATACTTCGCGCATTCATACACAATGATTTCAATTCCTTACACATCTCACCTTTCACATCGACCCCTATTACACTTGGCCATACTCTCCTATCCCGTTAATTATTTTGTCATTAACCATTCCTTTAATCTTTCCCTTTAACTCCTTCCTCGACTATCCCATTTGACATCCCACCCCCCATATTCAGTTTAAAACCACTCGTGTAGCAGTGGCAAACCTGCCTGCCAGAATGCTGGTCCCTACCTGTTAAGATGCAATCCGTCCCTTTTGTACTGTTCCCCCTTACTCCAAAATAGATCCCAGTGGTCTAAGAATCTAAATCCCTGCCCCCTGCACCATGTCACCCCTGTAGAGTTGAGGGGTCAGGTGTAGAGTTTATGGGTTAGGCGGAGAAGTGAAGGGGTCATGTAGAGCTGAGCGGGTCGTGTAGAAGGAAGTCTTCGGGTAAAGGTGAGGGATCACGGGTAGCGGTGAATTGTCGGGGGTAGAGGTTAAGGGTCAGGTGTAGAAGTTAGGTGAGGTCTACAGGTAAAGGTCATTTTGAAGCGAAAGTGTCGTGTAGAGGTGAGGGGGTCATGCAGAGGTGAGGGGTCGTGTATAGGTGAGGGATCGTGTATATGAGGGGTCAGGGATAGCTGTGAGGGGTCAGGGGTAGAGGGAAGGGGTCAGGTGACGAGGGGTGGCTCAGATGTAGAAGTGGTGAGGGTTCGAGGATAGGAGTGGGTCGTATACCGGTGAGGAGTCGGGGCAGCGTGTGGGATCAGCTGTTGATGTGAGATGGTCGTGCAGTGGGGAGGGTCTTGTAGAAGAGAGCGGTCGGATGGAAGTGAGCGGTCAGGGGTAGAGGTGGTGTCAGGTGGCGAGGTGAGAGGTCAGGTTCGAGGTGAGTGGTCAATAGACAATAGATAAGAGACAATAGGTGCAGGAGTAGGCCATTCGGCCCTTCGAGCCAGCCGCCGTTCAAAGTGATCATGGCTGATCATCCCTAATCAGTACCCCGTTCATGCCTTCGCCCCATATCGCCTGACTCCGCAATGTTTAAGAGCCCTATCTAGCTCTCTCTTGATAGCATCCAGAGAACCCGCCACAACCGCCCTCTGAGGCAGCGAAGTCCACAGACACCACTCTCTTTGCGAAAAAATGTTTCCTCGTCTCCGTTCAAAATGGCTTACTCCATATTCTTAAACTGTGGCCCCTGGTTCTGGGCTCCCCCAACATCAGGCACATGTTTCTTGCCTCTAGCGTGTCCAAACCCTTCACAATCTATATGTGTCAATGAGAACCCCTCTCATACTTCTAAACTCCAATGTGTACACGCCCAGCTGCTCCTTCTTATCATCTTGCGAATGGCGTGCACAGCCTAAAGGTGTAGGACCACTAGTTCTATTTGACCACGTGAAGGTAGCATTCTCCCACCCCAGCCCAGCTGCTCCATTCTCTCAACATATGACAGATCCTCTTTGCTCCTATATTCGATTCCTCTTGTTATAAAGGCCAACATGCTATTCGCTTACCTCACTGCCTGCTATACCTGCATGCTTACTTTGATGGACTGATGTACAATGACACCCAGATCCCGTTGTACTTCCCATTTTCCCAACTTGACGTCATTTAGATAGTAATCTGCCTTCCTGTTTTAGCTACCAAAGTGGAAAACCTCACATTTATCCGCATTAAACTTCATCTGCCATGCATCTGCCCACTCCCCCAACCTGTCCAAGTCGCCCTGCACTCTCATTTCATCCCCTCAATGTTCATACTGCCACCCAGCATTGTGTCATCTGCAAATATGCTAATGATACTTTGAATCCCTTCATCCAAATTATTAATTTATATTGTAAATTGCTGCGGTCCCAGCACCGAGCCTTGCTGTACCCCACTAGTCACTGACTGCTATTCTGAAATGCACCCGTTAATCCCTATTCTTTGTTTCCTGTCTGCCAACCACTTCTCTTTCCATGTCAGCACTCTACCCCCAATACCATGTGCCCTAATTATGCCCACTAGTCCCCTATGTGGACCTTATCAAATGCTTTCTGAAACTGCAGTTACACTACATCCACTGGCTCTCCATTGTCCATTTTCCTAGTTACATCTTCCAAAAATTCCAGAAGATTAGTCAAGATGATATCCCCTTCGTAAAACCATGCTGACTCGGACCGATCCTTACTGCTATCCAAATGTTCGGCTATCACATATTTTATAATTGACGCCAGCGTCTTCCCCACTACCGATGGCAGTCTAACTGGTCTATAATTCCGTGTTTTCTCTCCCCCGACCTCCTTAAAAAGTGGGCTAAATTAGCTACCCTCCCATCCACAGGAACTGATCCCGTGTCAATAGTACATTGGAAAATTATCAGCAATGCATCCACGATTTATAGAGCCACGTCCTTAATTACCGTGGTATGCAGACCATCAGGCCCTTGGGATATATCAGCCTTCAGTCCCATCAGTCTATCCAACACCATTTCCTGCCTAATGTGGATCTCCTTCAGTTCCTCTGTGACCCTAGATTATCTGGCCACTACTATATCAGGAAGATTATTTGTGTCCTCCTTAATGAAGTCAGATCTAAAGTTCCTGTTCAACTCATCTGCCATTTCCTTGTTCCCCATAATAAATTCACCTTTTTCGGTCTTCAAGGGTCCAAATTTGGTCTTCACTAATGTTTTCCTCTTCACATATGCACAGAAGCTTTGACTATCCTGCTTTATATTCTTGGCTAACTTACCTTCGTACCTCATCTTTTCTCCCCGTATTGTCTTTTTGATTAGGTTATGTTGTTCTTTAAACATTACACAATCCTCTTGCTTCCCGTTCATCTTTGCTACGTTGTATTTCTTCGCATTAATTTTTATATTGTTCCTGACGTCCCTTGTCAGCCATGGTCGTCCCTTTCTCCCCTTGTAATCTATCTTCCTCCTAGGAATGAAATGATCCCGCACCTTCTATATTATTCCTAGAAACACCTGCCATTGTTGTTCCACTGTCATCCCTGCTAGTGTATTTTCCAGTCAACTTTGGCCAGCTCCTCCCTCATGGCCCCATAGTACGCTTTATTCAACAGCAACACCGAGACCCCCGATCTACCCTTCCCCACTCCAATTGTAGATTAAACCTGACCATGTTATGGTGACTGTCTCCTAATAGCTCGAGGTCGTTTATCAAATCCGGGTCAGGGGTAGAGTTAACAATTCGAGGTAGAGTTGACGGGACTGCTGTAGAAGTGAGGGCTGAGGGATAGAGATGAGGGTGTCATGTAGAGCGGAGGGGGTCGTGCAGAGGGGAGCGGTCGGGTAGAGGAGAGGGGACAAGGGTAGAGCTAAAGGGTCGGGGAGAGAGGAGAGGGGTCAGGTGTAGAGGCGAAGGGTCAGTTGTAGAGGTTAAGGGTCAGGTGTAGAGGTAAGGGGTCATGTGTGAGGTGGAGGTCATGAAGAAGTGAATGTGTCGTGTAGAGGTGAGGGGGTCGTGGAAAGGGGAGAAGTCGCGTAGAGGAGAGGGGTCAGAGGTAGAGGCAAAGAGGAGTGTTGAGGGCTCAGCGGTAAAGTTGAGTGGTCAGAGGTAGTGGTGTGGGGTGATTGGTCGGGTGTGGGAGTAGGTGTAGTGGTGAGGGGTCAGATGTAGTGCAGAGAGGTCAGGCGTAGAGGTGAGGGATCAGGTATAACTGTGAGGGGTCAGGGGTAGTTGTGAAGGGTCAGGAGTAGAGGTGAGGGGTCAGACGTAAGGTTGAGGGATCAGGTATAACTGTGAGGGATCAGGGGCAGAGGTGAGTGGTGAGTAGTATTGGGTAGGGGTCAGGTGTAGAGGTGAAAGGGTCATGTGGAGGATAGGGCATCTTATGGAGGTGAGGCGTCAGGAGTAGAGATGAGGTGTCATTGGTAGAGGCGAGAGGTCAGATGTAGTTGGGGAGAGGTCAGGCGGGGAGGTGAGCGGTCACATGTCGTGATGAGGGGTTACCTGCGACCATGATGGTAAAATCGAAGACATTTTTCACGGATTTGCGGTGGAGCTGGTTGGGCAGATTGCCAATGCCTACATATTCCTTTGTGGGATCATGGGAAGGGGAAATAGAGGTTAAAGCACGCAGTGATGGAGTGTGAGTGGGCTCAAATTTACAGGATACAGTCATTGGGAGAAGGGAGACGGTGGAGCGCACAGTCAAATGGAGATGCGGAACGGATAGAGCGCAGTCAGTGACAGAAGAGCATCGGGTTAGAAAACACGCTCAGGGCTAAGAGGAACCGGTTAGAGCGTATGGTTAGATGGACAATTGGAAAGATTAGAGAGCAGACAAAGGGAGGGGAAAGTTTGAGCCCTGTCAGAGGAAGAAGGGGACGATTAGAGGACACATTCAGAAGGTGAAGAGGCCAGATAGATATCACATTCAGAGTGAGATGCGGATAGTTGGAGAGCACATTCAGAGGTTGTGGTATAGTTAGAGCGCACAGCCAGAGGGAGCTGAGAGTCATGGATAGAGCACGCCGTCAGAGGAACAGGATGACTAGTTAGATAGCACAGGAGGATTCAGAAGGGGAACAGTTAGAGTGGAGAGTCTGATGTTAGAGCACACAGTAAGAGGCGACTCATGGTTGGAGTGATCAGAGAGAAAGAGAAAGGGAACAGTTGGAGAGCACAGTCAGATAAAGGAGGGAAATTGTTAGAGCGCACTGTCAGGGGGAGATGGGAGTCAGTGCTGGAGCATACAAGTGGAGACGCAATTTACATACATAGATACATAGAAAATAGGTGCAGGAGTAGGCCATTCGGCCCTTCGAGCCTGCACCGCCATTCAATATGATCATGGCTGATCATCCAACTCAGTATCCCGTACCTGCCTTCTCTCCATACCCCCTGACCCCCTTAGCCACAAGGGCCACATCTAACTCCCTCTTAAATATAGCCAATGAACTGGCCTCAACTACCCTCTGTGGCAGAGAGTTCCAGAGATTCACTACTCTCTGTGTGAAAACGTTTTTCCTCATCTCGGTCTTAAAGGATTTCTCCCTTATCCTTAAGCTGTGACCCCTTGTCCTGGACTTCCCCAACATCGGGAACAATCTTCCTGCATCTAGCCTGTCCAACCCCATAAGAATGTTGTACGTTTCTATAAGATCTCCTCTCAATCTAATAAATTCTAGCGAGTATAAGCCAAGTCTATCCATTCTTTCTTCATATGAAAGTCCTGACATCCCAGGAATCAGTCTGGTGAACCTTCTCTGCACTCCCTCTATGGCTATAATGTCCTTCCTCAGATTTGGAGACCAAAGCTGTACGCAATACTCCAGGTGTGGTCTCACCAAGACCCTGTACAACTGCAGTAGAACCTCCCTGCTCCTACACTCAAATCCTCTTGCTATGAAGGCCAACATACCATTCGCTTTCTTCACTGCCTGCTGCACCTGCATGCCTACTTTCAATGACTGGTGTACCATGACACCCAGGTCTCGCTGCATCTCCCCATTTCCTAATCGGCCACCATTTAGATAATAGTCTGCCTTCCCGTTTTTGCCACCAAAGTGGATAACCTCACATTTATCCACATTATACTGCATCTGCCAAACATTTGCCCACTCACCCAGCCTATCCAAGTCACCTTGCAGTCTCCTAGCATCCTCCTCACAGCTAACACTGCCCCCCAGCTTAGTGTCATCCGCAAACTTGGAGATGTTGCTTTCAATTCCCGCGTCCAGATCATTAATATAAATTGTAAACAGCTGGGGTCCCAGCATTGAGCCTTGCGGTACCCCACTAGTCACTGCCTGCCATTGTGAAAATGACCCGTTTACTCCTACTCTTTGCTTCCTGTTTGCCAGCCAGTTCTCTATCCACATCAATACTGAACCCCCTATACCGTGTGATTTAAGTTTGTATCCTAATCTCTTATGTGGTACCTTGTCGAAAGCCTTCTGAAAGTCCAGATACAACACATCCACTGGTTCTCCCCTATCCACTCTACTAGTTACATCCTCGAAAAAATCTATAAGATTCGTCAGACACGATTTACCTTTCGTAAATCCATGCTGACTTTGTCCAATGATTTCACCACTTTCCAAATGTGCTGCTATCCCATCTTTAATAACTGACTCTAGCAGTTTCCCCACTACCGATGTTAGACTAACTGGTCTGTAATTCCCAGTTTTCTCTCTCCCTCCCTTCTTAAAAAGTGGGGTTACGTTTGCTACCCTCCAATCCTCAGGAACTACTCCAGAATCTAAAGAGTTTTGAAAAATTAGCACTAATGCATCCACTATTTCTGGAGCTACTTCCTTAAGTACTCTGGGATGCAGCCTATCTGGCCCTGGTGATTTATCGGCCTTTAATCCATTCAATTTACCCAACACCACTAACCGACTAACCTGGATTTCACTCAGTTCCTCCATCTCATTTGACCCGCGGCCCCCTGCTATTTCCGGCAGATTATTTATGTCTTCCTTAGTGAAGACGGAACCAAAGTAGTTATTCAATTGGTCCGCCATATCCTTGTTCCCCATGATCAATTCACCTGTTTCTGACTGCAAGGGACCTACATTTGTTTTAACTAATCTCTTTCTCTTCACATATCTATAAAAACTTTTGCAGTCAGTTTTTATGTTCCCTGCCAGTTTCCTTTCATAATCTATTTTCCCTTTCCTAATTAAGCCCTTTGTCCTCCTCTGCTGGTCTCTGAATTTCTCCCAGTCCTCCGGTATGCTGCTTTTTTCTGGCTAATTTGTACGCATCATCTTTTGCTTTGATACTATCCCTGATTTCCCTAGTTATCCACGGATGCACTACCTTCCCTGATTTATTCTTTTGCCAAACTGGGATGAACAATTTTTGTAGTTCATCCATGCAGTCTTTAAATGCCTTCCATTGCATATCCACCGTCAACCCTTTTAGAACTAATTGCCAGTCAATCTTGGCCAATGCACGTCTCATACCCTCAAAGTTACCTTTCTTTAAGTTCAGAACCGTTGTTTCTGAATTAACAATGTCACTCTCGATCCTAATGAAGAACTCAACCATATTATGGTCACTCTTGCCCAAGGGGGCACGCAGAACAAGTCTGCTAACTAACCCTTCCTCATTACTCAATACCCAGTCTAGAATAGCCTGCTCTCTCGTTGGTTCCTCTACATGTTGGTTTAGATAACTATCACTCATACATTCCAAGAAATCCTCTTCCTCAGCACCCCTGCCAATTTGATTCACCCAATCTATATGTAGATTGAAGTCACCCATTATAATTGTTTTGCCTTTGTTGCACGCATTTCTAATTTCCTGTTTGATGCCATCCCCAACTTCACTACTACTGCTAGGTGGCCTGTACACAACACCCACCAGCGTTTTTTGCCCCTTAGTGTTTCGCAGCTCTACCCATACCGATTCCACATCCTCCAAGCTAATGTCCTTCCTTTCCACTGTGTTAATCTCCTCTCTAACCAGCAACTCTACCCCACCTCCCTTTCTCTCTATCCCTCCTGAATATTGAATATCCCTGGATGTTCAGCTCCCAGCCTTGGTCACCCTGGAGCCATGTCTCCGTGATCCCAACTATATCATAATCATTAATTGCTATCTGCACGTTCAACTCATCCACCTTATTACGAATGCTCCTTGCATTGAGACACAAAGCCTTAAGGCTTGTTTTTACAACGCTCTTACCCCTTATACAATTATGTTGAAAAGTGGCTCTTTTTGATTTTTGCCCTGGATTTGTCTGCCTGCCACTTTTACTTTTCACCTTGCTACCTATTGCTTCCGCCCGCATTTTACACCACTCTGTTTCTCTGCTCACCCATTTAAGAACCCCACCACCTCTTATTCTCTGTTTATTATTGTTTTCTTCTTCCCCCCCCTACATGTTGGGTCTGAGTGCTTTCCTTCTCTGCCTCCTGCCTCACACACTGTCTAATAGCATTCTCTATTTGAGTCCCTCCCCCCAACCATTCTAGTTTAAAGTCTCCCCAGTAGCCTTTGCAGATCTCCCTGCCAGGATATTGGTCCCCCTCAGGTTCAAGTGCAACCCATCCTTTTTGTACAGGTCGAACCTTCCACAAAAGAGGTCCCAATGATCCAGAAATTTGAATCCCTGCCTTCTGCACCAGTCTTTCAGCCACGCATTTACCCTCCACCTCGCTCCATTCCTACTCTCACTGTCGCGTGGCACAGGCAGTAATCCCGAGATTGTTACCTTTGCTGTCCTTCTCTTTAACTCCCCTCCTAACTCCCTAAATTCTCCTTTCAGGACCTCTTCTCTTTTTTTACCTATGTCATTGGTACCTATATGTATCACGACCTCGGGCTCCTCTCCCTGCCCTTTCAGGATGTCATGGATACGTTGAGACACATCACAGACCCTGGCACCAGGAAGGCAAACTACCATCCGGGTCTCCCGACTGCGTCCACAGAATCGCCTGTCTGACCCCCTAACTATAGTGTTCCCTATTAATATTGCCCTCCTCTTCTTTTCCTTACCCTTCTGAGCAACAGGACCGGTCTCCATACCGGAGGCCCGGCCGCTGTCGCTACCCCCAGGTAGGCTGTCCACCCCAACAGTGCTCAAACAGGAGTACTTATTGTCAAGGTGTACATCCACCGGGGTACTCTCTAGTCCCTGCCTGTGCCCCTTGCCTCTCCCAACCGTGATCGACTTGCCTGCCTCCTGTGGTGTTGGAGTGACCACATCCCTGTAACTCCTCTCAATGACTTCCTCGCTCTCCCTGACCAGACGGAGGTCATCGAGCTGCTGCTCCATGTTCCTAATACGGTCCATTAGGAGCCCCATCTCGATACACCTGGCGCAGATGTGGACGTCTGGAGGGCTATCAGACTCCATGACTTCCCGCATCTGACATCCAGAACAGTAAACTGCCCTGGCCCTCACACTCCCCTTACCCTGGATAGAA